>SJYC01085214.1:0-18728 GCA_006408675.1 Madoqua kirkii
TCTGTGACTTACCCTGAGTTCCAACAGGCAGGTTCAAATATTTGCTAATTAGGGAACAAAGAGAGTGCAGAGACAAGAGAGGAGCAGTCAAGAAACAATAGCCCTCCTAGGGCTCCAAAATCACTGCAGATGGTGGCTGCAGCCATGAAATTAGAAGATGCTTGCTCCTTGGAAGAAAAGTTATGATCAACCTAGACAGCATATTAAAAAGCAGAGATATTGCTTTGCCAACAAAGGTCCATCTAGTCGAAGTTATGGTTTTTCCAGTAGTCATGTATGGATGTGAGAGTTGGATTATAAAGAAAACTGAACACTGAAGAATTGATGCTTTTGAACTGTGGTGTCGGAGAAGACTCTTGAGAGTCCCTTGGACTGCAAGGAGATCCAACCAGTCCATCCTAAAGGAAATCAGTCCTGAATATTCATTGGAAGGACTGATGCTGAAGCTGAAACTCCAATACTTTGGCCTCCTGATGTGAAGAACCGACTCATTGGAAAAGACCCTGATGCTAAGAAAGATTGAAGGCGGGAGGAGAAGGGGATGACAGAGGATGAGATGGTTGAATGGCATCAGCGACTCCATGGACTTGAGTTTGCATAAACTCTAGGAGCTGGTGACAGGGAGGCCTGGTGTGCTGCATTCCATGGGGTTGCAAAGAGTCGGACATGACTGAGTGACTGAACTGAACTGAAGTGAGGGCAGGGTCTTGGTTTCCCTCAAGGGCCACACATAGCAATATCTTTGAACTCTGTTGCAGATACAGAACTCCCCACCAGGTGGGAGAAGTTCACAAGATGCTACCCACAAACACAGAGCCCCCAGACCTGTTGGAAGCAGAAGGTGGATGATACTGACTTCCATTTACGTCACCACCAATCAGTCAAAGAACATCCACAAACTGGCATGCTCCCTCTGAACTAAACTACCCCCAGGTCGGGGCACACAGTTTTGAGGGAATTAGCCTGCTGTAGTCTCCTTTGCCTGGTAAAGCAATAAAGCTATTCTTTTCTACTTCACCCCAAATTCTGCCTCTGAGATTTAATTTGTCGTCAGGGTACAGAGGCCAGATTCAGCTTCACTGTGGCCCTGGGTACGGCTCTGGACACATGTGGATAATAGTGCCCAAAGCAGATGTTGTTAGAAGGATTAAATGAATGAATATGTGCAAATGCTTCAAGTAGAAATGTGTTGGCTAAATAATATTTTTAAATCAACATCTACACCAGTCTTTATAGGGATTATTAATTTGTCTGACTCTGCGGCCTGTGTGGGATTAGAGGTGGTTTTTTAAAATTCTTTAGGAAATCTAAATGCCATTACTTATTCCAAGCACAGCCAACAAACTGTTCTAACTAGAGCTATGTTGTTGTCTTCTTTTTTTCTTTCAATAGTGTGATCTGGAAGGACCGAGGGCCGTTAGGTTTCTAATAAATTATTAATCTGGGAGTTAATAATTCATGTTAATTGGTGCTATAAGTCACTTTCTCTGGCAAATGTGAGCAAAGGTCATAACTTTTTAACAGCAGAGGTGAAACCTTTTCTAAGTTTCTTTTTCCATGTGCTATCATGGAAATATTAAGATATGGAAGGAAATTTTTAACCAGAGCTGGGGAAACAAGATAATTCCAAGGGTAAAAGGTCTAGCCCTTCAGTCGGGTTTCATGGGCCAGCACTGTGTCCACAGCCCCAAAAGAAGGAGAGAGAGGCTCCAGAAAACAGAGGCCACCAGCCCCACGACAGCCTTCTCAGGGAGGACACGGCCACGCAGGTTTGTGAATCTTTGACAAGATGACATAAAATAATTGTAAGTGCTGATTCATTCTCGATTAAAAAAAAAAATCTTTTTCAAAAACTACAACAACGCATTTTAGACAGTAGCGCGCCAGTGGGATATATTTTTTTTACAACAAATAATAATTCTTCTAAATTACAAGGCACAGTTTTCAATATAACAGGCCCAGAATCCTAAGCAAATCCTTCTCACTATGGATGTCTTTGATTTTAATTAATGTATGTACACTCTGCCTTTTTCTTATTCCAGAAAGAGTTGAGGTTATTTGTGATCGTAGACCACAGAAAGCAAGAAATTACAGGCCTATTTGTTTTCCTGTTACCTTTTTAAAATTTACTTATTTTAATTGGAGTGTAATTGTTTTCAGTGTTGTGCTAGTTTCTGCTGTACTACAACGTGGGTCAGCTATAAGCAGACATCTACCCCTTCCCTCCTGAGCCTCCCTCCCAACCCACCTCTCTAGGTCACCAGAGACCTCTGAACTGAGCTCCCTGTAATATGCAGCTGCTTCCCACTAGCTATCTACTTTACGCATGTGTTAGTTGCTTAGTTGTGTCCGACTCTTTCTGATCCCATGCACTGTAGCCCACCAGGCTCCTCTGTCCATGGGATTCTCCAGGGAAGAACGCTGGAGTGGGTTGCCATGCCCTCCTCCAGGGGATCTTCCTCACCCAGGGATCTAACTGAGGTCTCCCGCGCTGCAGTCTTGACCATCTGAGCCACCAGGGAAGGGCACTTGGCACGGGGCGGTGTGCACTCCACGCTACTCTCTCCATTTACCCAGCCCTCTCCTTCCTCCCCTGTGCCCACAAGCCCATGCGTTACATCTGTGAAAGGCTTCACACCTTGATAAGTGTGATTTTACTGTGCAAACTCACCGATTCACCCTTGGGTCCAAGAGGCAGTCATTAGTGGCCCAAATGTTCTGAGTGTTTTTGCCTTTGTTAGCCTTGATCGTTACCTGAAATCTTCATAGCAAGTCACAGACTGGTGTCATGCACAGACATTTGCCCATTTGGAGAATAAAATTCTTCTTAGTAGATTTGTTTGCAGTTTTCATTAAAAGATGTCAAATATGCAAAGAATGATGTATGAGGACTTAGGATAAAACAAAATGGAAACCACTAGTTTAAAGAGTTTCAGGGCTAGAAGTCAAGTCATCTAGCTCTTGTTTTTCTAAAGAAAATTTGAATCGCATATGCTTTTCATTGTGCTCCTTTTCTGTCATTTACATATTGGAGAAATGTATATTTGGCAACAAGTCTTATTTTTAGGAGTCCTTGAAGCTTGCCCTTTGAAAATGTTTTCGTTTCTGGCACATATGTGTATTTTCAGCAGAATGAAAATACAAAGCAAAAAAGAAAAATATGTACAGAAAGGAATGATTTTTCCAGCCCCGTGGAGCACAATAAGAAAGCAATCATTCAGTTGTGACTTTAAAAATGGATTCGTGCCTGGATTTTCCAAGTATTTCCTAATAAATGACCATTTCTCTACAGAAGTGAACTAATGTAAAGAGACAGGTTGTTCCAGTGCCAGAACTGAGCAAGCAAAAGGGATGGAGGTTGTATTTTTATAGGAGGAACCTGACCAAATAATACCCACTCTGTTTCCCTGCAGTCCCTTGGGCTGATGCAGAAGAAGGTGTCATATGCCCATTGCGTGGCTTGGAGCATGTTTTCCTGGCCTGACTCTCCATCACCACCAGACTATTATTTGCAATCAGTAACAAAGATTCATCCTTGTGTCCATCAAGCAACAAGGAGAATCTTTGTCACTTAGTGTAAATAATAGCTACACTTCACATGAGAAGATGCAAGAAGGATGGCCTTCACAGTAGACTTGGGTAGATTCAGAACAGGCTTTATGGAACCTTCCAGCCTGTCGACCATTTAAAATTCCAGAACTCCAACAGAGGTGGGTGGTCAGCCAAGTGTTCCCTTTTGTGGTTAGCTTCTGTTATTAAGAGCAATGGAATAAGGCTAACCTCTTAGTACTTAAAAGTGTTCAGTCTTATTTAAAATATGCCTTATGAAAGCTAAACAGGCACACACCCCAAATGCAACCTTGGACTAGATGTTGTATTAAAGGAAAAATGTAATGATCTATTACTTGGATAAAATTGGAATATGGACAGCAGATTAAAGTATTATATTGTTAAATTTACTGAATTTGATAAGTGGTATGTGTTTATGGAAGAAAATAATTACCCTTGTTCTTAACAAAATACACTAAAGTATTTAAAGATGACAAGTCACAATGTACATAATTTACAAGCATTCAGAAAAGTATTATTTTATGTCTACATATATGCACAAGAAGTGAAGTGAAATGAAGTTGCTCAGTCATGTCCGACTCTTTACGACCCTGTGGACTGTAGCCCACAAGGCTCCTCCATCCATGGGATTCTCCAGGCAAGAATATTGGAGTGGGTTGCCATTTCCTTCTCCAACATATATGCACATGTCCATGTCTATGTACACACACGTGTATCTGTATATATATGTATATATGTATATGTACAGAAAGAGAGCACAAATGGGAAAGCAAATGGAGTGAAATGTTCACAACAGGTGAATCTGGGTAAAGAATATTCATTGCTCTTTGTAAATATTCTTGTTGGAGTTTTCCTGTAAGTTCAAAATTACTTCCAAACAAAAAGTTTATTTAGTTTTGAGTTATGTTTTGAAGAAGAGTTGGAGAATGAAGAAACCAAAACAGCCGTAAACAATTTATATCTTAGAAAATACTTGTCTGTGAGATGGGCAGATGGCAGCTCCCTTCCATCCTCAGTTATGAGTTGACATCATAAACGCCCTTTGTACGTTCATCCACCTGGCTCATTCTTATCTCTCCAGTTCTCCTCATCAGTAAACAGCCTTTAACAGCATTGGGCTGGCCCCAAAATATCTACAAACAAGAAGCACTAGAGTGAGCATCTTGGTGCAATGGTGCACAGCATCGCCTTGGCACTGAGACCTTTCCTTCCTGATGCTGAAACATCCCCTGAATCAGGCAAATACAATTCATTAAAGTTCAGTATTTTAAAACTTAAAACACCTTTGAAATAGATGGCTGTATTCCAAACAAATGTATTAAACAATGCTTTCTAATTATTATTGTAGTTCTAGTCTAAACTTTCTAAATATATTGACCCATTTATGCCTCAGAATCTTAAAGGAGGGGTATTATGATTATTTCCAATTTATAAATGAAGAAACCAAAGCCCAGAGAGACTAAGTATCTTGCCCAGGGTAACAGAGCTGGTAAAGTGCCAAATCTGAACCCGTATGATGTGACTTCATAGCCTACATTCTTAATGACCATGTTAGACTTCTCAACTAACCCCCTCCTAGGACTCAGACATCTGTCTACCTGCTAGCCCTCTGAAACAATTCTAATAATCCTAATTGATGGTTAGGATGTCACTATAGATATTGCATTGTCTTTGTTTAAAATCCCATTACCAGAGTTTCATAAAACAAACCTCTATTGAAAAGTCAAATTTACTCCATGGCCACTATTATGAATCGAAGGCCAAACTCATTGTATGCTAAGATCAGTCAGTTCAGTCACTCAGCTGTGTTCGACACTTTGCAACCCCATAGACTGCAGCATGCCAGGCTTCCCTGTCCATCATCAGCTCACAGAGATTGCTCAAACACATATCCATTCAGTCAGTGATGCCATCCAACCATCTCATCCTCTGTCGTCCCCTTCACCTCCTGCCTTCAATCTTTCCCAGCATCAGGGTCTTTTCCAATGAGTCAGTTCTTTGCATCAGGTGACCAAAGTATTGGAGTTTCACCTTCAGCATCAGTCCCTCCAATGAATATTCAGGACTGATTTCCTTTAGGATAGACTGGTTGGATCTCCTTGCAGTCCAAGGGACTCTCAAGAGTCTTCTCCAACACCGCAGTTCAAAAACATCAATTCTTTGGCACTCAGCTCTATTTATGGTCCAATTCTCACATCCATACACGACTACTGGAAAAACGATAGCTTTAACTAGACAGACCTTAGTTGGTAAAGTAATGTCTCTGCTTTCTAAAATGCCGTCTAGGCTTGTCATAGCTTTTCTTCCAAGGAGCAAGCGTCTTTTAATTTCCAGACTTCAGTCACCATCTACAGAGATTTTAGAGCCCAAGAAAATAAGTTCTGTCATTGTTTCCATTGTTTCCCCATCTGTTAGGCTGGAAAGATTAAATAACTAATTGCTTCTCCATGAACACTTCCATGATTTTCTTATAACCCCAAATAATCTCTCCCCTTGAAATCTACGGTGGCTCATTAGGTGGCATTTGGCTCCTTAACAAGAGGAAATGTACTAGTTCCATGAGCACAATCCCTGAGTGGCTTGATCTAAGGCTTGTTTTCTTCGTTTGGCTAATATTTCACATGGGTTTGCATCTAGAAACCTGTTTTTGGACTTCCTTGGTGGTACAGTGGGTAAGAATCTGCCTGCCAATGCAAAGGGTACAGGTTCAATTCTTGGTCCAGGAAGATCCACATTCAGAGGAGCAACTAAGCCCCTGCACCCCAACCACTGAAGCCCATGTGTCTCGAGCCCACACTCTGCAGCAAGAGAAGCTACCACAGTGAGAAGCCTTGCACTTCAACGGAGAGCAGCCCTCGCTCGCTGCAAGAGGGAAGCCGGCGCAACAGCGAAGATGGAAACAAATAAACAGAACCAACCGAAAATAAACAAATCAACAAAAATTACTGTTTAAGAAAAAGAAACCGACTTTCTCCTTGAGGAAGCCTGTGACCCACGGTAAGCCTGTCTTTCTTTATTCTATTTTATTTTTTTACTGACAGAGAGTTGATTTGTGTTTCAGTTGTATAACAAAGTGATTCAATTACAAATAGAAAGGTGTTCTTTCTCAGATCTTTTCCATTGTAGGTTACTACAAGATATTGGATACGGTCCCCTGTGCTACATACAGTAGGTCTTGGTGTATAGCGTAGTACCTGTTCATCCCGGATTCTCAGTTCATCTCTCCCCTTGCTTTCCCCTTTGGTAAGCTTGTTTGTTTTCCATGTCTGTGAGTCTGTTTGTGTTTCATAAATGAATTCATTTGTATCATATTTTAGATTCCACATAGAAGTGATATCATATGGTATTGGTCTTTCTCTGACTTGCTTCACTCAGTATGACACTCTCTAGGCCCATCCATGTTGCTGCAAATGGCTTTCTCGCATGCTTCCTTATGGTTGAGTAGTGTCTCAGATGGTAAAGAATCTGCCTGCAATGCAGGAGACCCAGGTTTGATCCCTGGACGGGAGAGGTCAACTGGAGAAGCGAATGGCTATGCATGGCAGTATTCTTGCCTGGAGAATTCCATGGACAGAGGAGCCTGGAGGGCCACAATCCATGTGGTTGCAAAGAATCAGACATGACTGAGCGACTAATACACATACAGTATTGCTATATATACAAGGATATATATAGATGCACATACATACACACCACATCTTCTTTATCTGTTCATCTGTCCATGGACATTTAGATTGCTTCCATAATGGTGCCCCTCCTTGAGATAAGCGATCACTTACTTCATGTAATAGTAGCAGTCAGTCAGTTCTGTCACTCAGTCGTGTCCGACTCTTTGCGACCCCATAAATCGCAACATGCCAGGCCTCCCTGTCCATCACCAACTCCTGGAGTTCACTCAGACTCAGTAGCCGTAGCTGTAATAGTACTAGTGACGGTCGCAGTGGGGGCATCCCAGGTGGCACCGTGGTGAAGAATCCACCTGCCAGTGCAGGAGATGCAAGAGAACGCAGGTTCTGGCCCTGGATCAAGAAGACTGCCCAGAGCAGGAAATGGTCACCCAATCCAGTATTCTTACCTGGAAAATCCCATGGATAGAGGAGACTGGTGAGCTAAAGTCCATGGGGTCAAAAATAGCAGGACACAATTAAGCGACTGAGCAGGGTCCCCCTCAATAACTCAGCAAAAGCAGCAGCATCCGGTGATGACAAGAGGTATGAGAACTCCTCTGACTCACCTGAAGCTTGGCCTGAAATAGGCAAAGCCCACCAGACTCAGCCAGACCAGATTTAACTCTGATATCCCACCACACTTTGCTGGGTCACAAAACTTTCACAAAATTAAGTCAGGCAAACCAGCTGACTACAGTCACAAGCATTTAGGAAGAGTGGTGGTTAAAAAAAAAAAAAAACACAGATGCTTCTCAAGGTTGACAAGCACTCTCCTTGCTGTTCAATTACGCCCTGTTTATTCTGCATGCTTTATTTCATCCATCAGTCTCTTTAGATATCCCTTTTGAATTATGTATAGTAGGGATATTTCTTATCAAACACCAGGCTCTAGACATTCATAACTTTCATGGGCCCAGAATATAAACTTAATGTTGCCTTAAAAATATCTCTCAAAGACCTTGACTTTGCCAAATTTTATTGTGTCAGAGATCATACATAGAGTAATGCCACTAACCAAACACATCTTTAATGTAGCATCATAAATTCAATGTCTCTTTAGAACATGAGTCAATGTAATTTTTTCCTAATGAGTTGGTATCTTAACGTCTTTATCCTCTGCTGATATCAAAACTCCAGGAAAATTACAGTGTTTAAGAAACACTACAATGTTCCCTGAAAATATATAGCACAAAATTTTACAGACCAAATACAGAAATAATCATTCTTTCCTCCTCTTTCTGTTTCTTTCTTCCTATCTTCTACCCTTTCTTCTTCTAAGAGCTTTCAAATAAAAATTCGAAAAGGAGGAGACTTCCCAAATAAAACTAAACAGACAAAGTCATTAACATAGTATTTAATTCTGTAAGTGTAAATAAGTAAGTGTTAGTCGCTCAGTTGTGCCCGACTCTTTGTGACCCCATGAACTGCAGCCCACCAGGCTCCTCTGTCCATGAGACGTTCTGGGCCAAGGAAACTGGAGTGGGTTGCTATTTCCTTCTTCAGGGGGATCTTCCCAATCCAGGGGTTGAACCCAGGCGTCCTGCACTGCAAGCAGATTCTTTACCGACTGAGCAATCACAAAATAATGCTTTGTGTTAAAACATTTTAAAAAATATGAAAAGTTGTGAGAGTGAAATTAAAACCACTCAGAATTCCATTAACCAGAAATGATCATTTTTCTGTAATAAATATAGCTAAATTGGAATTAAATAGCATAAACAATGTATTCTAGGTTTTTTTTTTTCCCCCTTTAAGATAGTGGAAGCGTATTACAATTGACTTAGTGTACTTTGCAAACATGACTTTTCATAGCTGTGGTAAGTGTCTCGTATGTGGATGGTAATAATATTGGTGTGACTATCCTCTTGTTGCTGGAAACATAAGTCCTAATGATGTATTGCTATTATAAATAACATTGTGACAAACATCTTCAGGTACCACTTGGTGTTGATAATCCTTCACAACAGCATGAGCCATGGGCCTCTTCTCAGCTACTATGTGGATATGGATTGCTGATTTTCTGACTTGGACTGCTGAGAAAATGTTCCTGGCTGGCTAAGACACTTTTCTAAGGAAAATATTACAAAGCTTATTTTCAGTTATCCTTGATAATGGAGAGGAAAAAGAGATGAAAACTCCAATTTCATGTACTTTCTACTGGTCCTGAAGATGCGTAAGAACAGATCCAAGAATTCCTAGACACCATGGGTGGCCTTGAGGGGCTATTTTTATAACTAATTCAGTTCACTTTCTTTTGTGCCAGTCAGAAGTTTGGCTGATGAGTCCTTCTGCCCCCTCTCTCCACATTTGAGAGATTAGTCAGTGCTGCAGCCTACATGAAGAGAGATTATTTTTCCTTAGACAAGTCACAAACACAGGAAGCAGGACTATACACGAGATGGAAATGCAATTAATTATGTCTATGCCCTAAAAGTAGCTCATGAAATTCCCAAGCCAAAGGAAAAAGACAAAGATTGTTGGGTGAGAGGCCAGAACTGGGAGCCAGGAGAGCTAGATGGTGTGATAAGGCAGAAGAAAGGGGTGGGGGGTGGCCCTGGCGGCCAAAGGGTCAACAGAACAGGAGCCAGAGGTCAATGATCTGTGGGAATCAATGGGGGAGGCACTTTCCTTTTGTCCACAGTTCAGAGGACTTGCTGCTTGGAAACACAGCTTAAGACTTTCACAAGCACTGTGACCAAATCCCTAAACCACAGCCTAAGCAAAGCCTGCAGTGTATCATGGGACGTAATTAAAGGTGCGTATCCCATTGGTGGCAGGGGGTGAACCAAGGTGACTTACCAAAAGTAAGTCTTTTCCCACCCCACAAGTCTCAGAATTCTCTTAGATTTGGCGGAGTTCCACGAACAGAAGACAGACGCACATTGACCACGACCCTCCATCTTGCGAGAAATGGCATTTTCCTGAGGAACTCAACATGCTGCTCCAGACATCACATGTCCTCCCACCCAGAATCTAAAGGCTCCGGGAGGAAAAGGGCGGAGAGGCTTTAAAATTGCCTAGACACACGCTGAGTCACTGAGGGCTCTTCCAGTGTGGGTAAGGGCCACCACTAGGCAGAAGGGGACCCAATTTCAGACTGGATCCCTGGAGACAATGGGGAAGAGGGGGAAGATGGGGAGGGAGTTAGGGAGGGGGGCGGTTCAAGTAGCAGGCTGCTCTTGGCAGGGGCGGCTGCTAATTTTCTTTGGCTGGCTCTGACTACCTGTCTGAAAGCGCAGCAATGCAGGAAGGAAATTTTTCAAGAGATTAAACTATTATTGTTTCCTGTGTGGCTGTCTTCGCTGGTGTATGAAAAAAAGCTTTAAGGGCACTTGAAAAGAAATTTGTCTGAATAGCAGGGCTGTTATGATTCACCTCCCCCTCCAGTCGGGATCTGGCCAATTTCCTCAGGAAAGTGGTTGATTAGGACCCATGGATTTATCCATGGCCTAAATATAAGATGTCATAAAGGTGATTAATGGTGAGCTCACCATCAGGAGGAGTTAAGAGTTTGTAAAAGTTATTTTTAACGGTTCGGAGGAAGGAAAAAACCTCATTTGTCACCTTGCCAATGTGTTTCAAGAGTTAAAAAACTTCTTTGTGGCCCCTGATCATTCATGCTACCAACTGTTAAAGGTCGTTGTATTTTCTGATTTTACAAGTTTGTTTGAAAAAAAATTGATTCAATGTGTTTTTCTGTTTATAGAAAAGTACAAGAGGAAAGGAAAATAAAATGTATTTCCACCGTGATTACTGACTGTTGCTTCTGGTAGCACTTAAATACAATAAACTTGGTTCTTTTTTCCACGCTGCTTTGCTGTTTATGCCCCTGCCATACAAACTGCAATTAATGGAGGGTATCTGGAGACAGTTTTCAGAGCCCAGGTGAAACTGGCCAGGGCTCCCATATCAGGGGAAATCAGAGTAGTTCAGAAAGCAGACGATGGCCCTGACGGGCACTGATAGTGTCCGGTGTAGTTCAGTGATGTCACATTATCCAGAGATGCCCTAAAATATGAACTCATTGCCCTGACAATCCACAAAGCAAGATGCTTTCCCCAGACACAAGGCAACTAGCTTTGTTTAAAGGGACTGACTTAGAGGATCAACCTTCCTGTAAAGCAGCTACTGAATTCTCTGAAATTGGCAATCAACCTTTGACTAAATCAAGCAGTAGAGCACCAAAAAATATTCGCTGGGGTAAAAAAAAAAAAAGGTGGCCAGTGTTGGCTAAATATTTGGGCATTTTGTGGATGATGGAAACATGAAGGCATAGGCACTTTGCTAACGTGTATAGGGTGGGCTTGGCTCAGTCAGTAAAGAATCTGCCTGCAGTGCAGGAGACCAGGTTCAATTCCTGGGTTGGGGAGATCTCCTGGAGCAGGAAATGGCACCCCACTCCAGTATTCTTGCCTGGAGGATGCCATGGACAGAGCAGCCTGGCCGGCTACAGTCTACGAGGTCACAAGAGTCAGACATGACTTAGCAATGAAACTACTACTACTGCTATAGGGTGGGTGGGAGAAGGGGTGAGTAATTGTTGACATACAATCAATTGCTATCAACTATTTGGAGTGACTCACAGAAACGAATGAGATGCTTTCTGTGATCCTTGCATCATTTTGTAAGTTGACCTTCAGCCACATGGGAAACCTGATATAGTACAAGCTATTCTTTAATTTCTCGATTTGTTTGGCAATCACTTATGGGGACCCACTAATGGAGCAGGAACACTGACTGCTGGGGAGGCAAATATGACTAAGGACTCAATAAGCTCAAGAGTGAGCCTGGCAGATAAAGAAGGTTCTTGCAAGAGCAAGATATGTGAGTTGATTATATATATATATATATATATACAGGCACTCAGGTTGAGTTAGGGAGAGGTGAAAAATTTTCCCCCAGAGTGCTAGAAGGAGAGATAATAGTAGCTCTCATTGCTAACCGGAAGCTTCTGCTGAAGGGTACAACCCAGAAGTTGCAAGAATGGCTCCTTTTGTGTCCTGCTGTCCTGTACTTACTCTGGCTACCACACCCAAGTGCAAAGGAGGCTGGGAAATGTAGTCTCCAGCTATGCAGCCTTTGTCCCCTGAAACAATGGAATTTCTATCACTAAAAGGAAGAAAGGGAGAACAGCCACCGGAGGGCAGTCAGCAGTGTTTGCACTGATCGTGTCAGGCTATGTCACGAAGGAGTCCAAAAGTGACCATAGATAAAATAACCAATGGAGTTCGATGTATGATGCAGGAACCAAAACCAGTGCTCTGTGGCAACCTAGAGGGGTGGGATGGGGAGGGAGGTGGAAGGGGGCTTCAAGAGGGAGGGGACGTACGTACACCTGATGCCTATTCATTTTCAAGTATAGCAAGAACCATCACAGTATTGTAAGGGGATTATCTTCTAATTTTAAAAAAATTAAGCGTTAGCCAGCAAAAATTTTCTGTTGAGTGTTCAAGGCACAAGGCTGCACACTGCAACCTATAACAAAGGATAAGACACATGATCGTTATTTTGCATTAAGACAGCATATAATCAACATTGCTAAATATTAGAAAAATGCAGATCAGAACTACAGTGGGGTGCCACTTCACACAGGTCAGAATGGCCATCATCAAAAAGTCTACAAATAATAAATGCTGGAGAGGGTGTGGAGAAAAGGAAGCCTGCTTACATTTGTTGGTGGAAATGTAAACTGGTGCAGCCACTACAGAGAACAGCATAGAGGTTCCTTAAAAAACCAAGGATAGAGTTGCCATATGACCCTGCAGTCCCATCCCTGTGCAAATATTAAGAAAAGACAAAAATTCTAATTCAAAAAAAAACCATGCACCCCAATATTCCCAGCAGCACTCTCTATAGTAGCCAAGACATGAAAGCAACTCAAGTGGCCATCAACAGATAAACAGATAAAGAGGTCACGTGTGTGTGTGCGTGTGTGTGCACACAATGCAGTATTACATCTAAAAGAGTGAAATAATGCCATTTGCAGCAACATGGATGGGTCTTCAGATTATCATATAAGAAAAGGAAGTCAGACAAAGACAAATAGCATGCGATATCACTTATATGTGAAATCTGAAAAAGAGTGAGACAAGTGAATATATTTACAAAACAGAAAAGAAAAGCTCACAAACATAGAAAATAAACTTTGGTTACCAAAGGGGAAAGGATGCAGATGGGGGTGGATAAATTAGGAGTTTGGGATTAACAGATACACACTACTATATAATCATATAGTGGCACTAGTGGTAAAGAACCCACCTGCCATTGCAGGAGACACAAGAGATGCAGATTTAATCCCTGGGTCAGGAAGATCTCCTGGAGGAAGGTATGGCAACTCACTCCAGTAATCTTGCCTGGAAAATCCCATGGACAGGGGAGCCTGGAGAGCTACAGTCCGTGGGGTCACAAAGAGTCGAACATGATTGAAGTGACTTAGCACGCACACACCACTGTATAAAATAGATAAACAACAAGGCCCTACTATATGGCACAGGGAACTGTATTCAATGTCCTATGGTAACCTATGAGGGAAAAGAATCTGAGAAAATAGATATCTATGCATGTACAACTGCGTCACTATGATGTACACCTGAAATTAATGCAACATTGTAAATCAACTATACTTCAATTTTTTAATTGCTTTCTTTACATTTAATTATAATATGCGACTGTTTCTAAATGCCATCAATTTTCACAGTAAAAGAGATAACAATACAATATGTTGGACAAAAAGCAGTAGAGAACTTAATTGCAAGAGGAGCCAAAGGAGGTGAGACCATCTTCAAGTCTTCAGACTCCAGAAAAGATGGCAAGAGTGAGGAAGATCCCTGGCACTGACGTTAGCCGCTGCTACAGCGGCATCCGCAGACATGTGAGCTCTTCCAGCAGCGAGCAGTACCCCATCCATCTTTGTGCCGCCCAGTGCCTAGTTAAAGATCATTTCCTGTCACTTACTGACTCCTCATTAACACTGAAGAGAGGGGAAGAGCATTCCAGTTGGGTTTTAAATAATGGATAAGATGGACAAAGGCGTATCACCAAAGGGCCATTTGACCTTGGTCCCACAACCACAGGGTCTCAGATTTGGACTTTGAAGCTACATGTATGACACATAGAGATGACGCACAAGGCTGAGTGGTCACGACATCCATCACACATCCTCGATCTCATGCAGCGCTGTCAGACTACCACCCTGTGGAACACAGTGAGTTAGTTTTCATAAACCTCGTGCCTGACACGAGTATACTGCATGGTGGGCTTTGCATTTGGGTTCCAAGGAATTTGCTTGTCTAATGTAAGCCTAGATATTCTGGAATATTTGCAGTGTTGTTTTGGCATTTCTTCCCTTTGTTGTTGTTGCTTTTGTTTGGCTTTTTATACAGTAAGTCCCCTCCATACACACAGGTTCTATTATGTAAGTGCATTCGTAAGTCCAATTTTGTTCCTTAAGTCCAACAAAGTTATCCCAGGTACCTAACTAACACAGTCAGCTATACTAGGTGCTGTTCATAGGTTTATGATACTTCTCACACAATAATACATTAAAAAAACACACACAAAATAAAACATTTTAAATCTTACAGTACCTTGGAAAGTACAATAGAATAGTACAACAGCTGGCACACAGGGGCTGACATGGAATAAACAGGGAAGAAGAGTAACTGACTAGAGGAGGGAGAGGAGGTGGGAGATGGTACAGCTGAAGGGTTGTCAGCTATCAGAGATGGAGGGCAAGATGAAATTTCACCCATGCCTGACGTTAATGGAACAAATGTTTGCATCTTTGAACGCTTGCAACTTGAAGATTCGTATGTAGGGGACTACTGTACTTAGGATCTCAAAAAGTTTGAAGTATCCTGGGCCTCTCTCAACCTTTAAAAGTTACAGACTGGATATTCCAAGGTGGTCCATCCCCAGCTATATTCTTCAGTGCAAGTTCCCAGAATAGCCCGTCTCCTTTTGAGCTTCATCTAGTTTCCCAGGGTAGCATCATTGGAATTACAGTAATTTCCTGGCCCTTTCCACCCTTCCAAGCTGTTACTCTGAAGGCCGATAGTCTCGTGGGGCCTGGGCCCTCGGGACACCCATCTCCTGGTGTCCAGCTCAGTCCACTCATTCATGGGGAGCAGATAAGGAAGGAAAGAGAGTAAAGGTGGATATACTCTGAAGTCACCTCCACCCCCAGGGCCTGTTTAGACATCACAATGTTTTGAGGCACCCATCATCCCCTCCTTCAAACTTGATAAGTACCCACCTCAGTTCAGTTCAGTGGCTCAGTTATGTCTGAATCTTTGCAACCCCATGAATCGCAGCATGCCAGGCCTCGCTGTCCATCACCAACCCCCAGAGTTCACTCAGACTTACACCAAATTCCAAATCTCTAACAAAGGACTTCAGTGCCAGCAATCCCTAAGTGGGTTTTCTAAAAATAGGTGTTTTCCATATTCCATGCCAACCCCCCAGGGTTCATCCTAGTACGAAATGTTCATAAAAATACCAGGGGGGAAACAGTACAATGACTTTTTCCCAAACCTTAGTCTCAAGCACATAGAGCAATGATACTGGAATGAGAAACAGACTTTGTGAAGTGGCATTTCAGGACTAAGTCTGGGTTCTCTCCCCTTCTCCGTCCACGATTTTCCTCTACATGACGACATCTAAGTCCGTGACTTCCGTGAACAACTATTGAGATGCTGAGATGACTTAGGATCTTGAACTCCAGCTTCCACCTCTGTCCTAAGCCACAGACTCACATGTGCCACTGCCCGTTAGGGATGGACACTTGCATGCATGCTAAGTCACTTAGGTCATATCTGACTCTTTGCCATCCTATGGACTGCAGCCCACCAGGCTCCTCTCTTCATGGGATTCTCCAGGCAAGAGTGCTGGAGTGGGTTTCCATGCCCTCCTCTAGGGGATCTTCCCAACACAGGGATCGAACCCACACCTCATTATATCTCCTGCATTGGCAGGCATATTCTTCACCACTGGGCACCTAGGAAGCCAGGGGTAGACACTTAAGTATCTCAGCTTCAGGTACTCAAAATCCCTCCTTCTCAGTCTGTGCTTATCAGCATATCTGAATCTGCTTGTCCTCCAGGCTCCCTGTGTGGGTTAGAGGCATTAGCACCTTCCTCTATGCCCAAACTAAAGACCTGAGCATCACCCAGCCTCACAAGTGGTCAACCTCCAAGTCTTGTTGATTGTCTTCTAAATGCCTCTCAAATTCATTTGCTGATACCACCTTGTCTAGGCAACTCTGAACCTCTTTCAATAATAACTGTATAACTGGCCTCTTTGAATCCACTATTGTGCAAGTTCAATCTGTTCTTCTTTCTGCAGCTGGAAGTTATTAAATATCTTTTTCCCCATTGATTCAGCAAATAATCTGAAAAGTATTTATGTGCCAGGCATAGTGATGATCAAGCAGAGGGTATACAGTGGTGAGCAAAAGAGCCGTGGTTCCTATTCCCATGGAGTGTAGACTGATCAGATCATGTCACCTCGAGGCTTTATATCTGTGGTGGGAAGAATCATGACCCCCAAAAATGTTCACATCCTGGTGAAAGGGACACAGAAGCTAAGGAATGCAGTGAAAGCTGCTTGGTCCTGTCTGACTCTTTGCAACCCCGTGGACTTGCCAGACCACTGGCCATGGACTACTTGACTACTCTGTCATGGAATTCTCCAGGCAAGAATACTGGAGTGGGTAGCCATTCCCTTCTCCAGGGGAATCTTCCCCAGCAGGGGTCAAACCCACGTCTGCCGCTTGCAGGCAGATTCTTTACCATCTGAGCCACCAAGGAATGCAGGCAACCTCTAAAAGCTGAAAAAGACAAGAAGAAGAATTCTCCCCTAGGGCTTCTGGAAAGAATGCACCCCACCAACACCTTGATTTTAGTCCAGTGAGACCCAGTCAAACGTCTAAAACTGTCTTGAAGGGCTTCCCTGACAGTTCAGTGGCTAACACTCTATACTCCCAGTGCAGGGGTCGTGGGTTCAATCCCTTGCTGGGGAACTAAAATCCCATGTGACTCATGGAGCAGTCTTAAACAAAAACAAAAAATTAGAATTGTGTTGATTAAAGCCACTCAGTGTGTGGCAATTTATTAAAGCAGCTACAGAGAATTATATCCCAGCATTCACAGTACTCGTATAATACAGTTTTCTTCAGTACTTTCATGGTGTCTTTGGGATAAAGCCCAAATCATCAGACCCAGACTTGACTACATGCATCCTCTTTCCCTCCTCTCCTACCCACTGCCACCAACCAAAATTCTTTCAACTCTCCGAGGGGCTACACGCATCCTCTGAGGCTGGAACACACCATCCCCACTTTCTGGAACCTTCCTCTACTTTATCTGATGCCGCCAAACCCCAAATGCAACCTTCAATTTAAAGGCTATTTTCTCCAAGCCGTCTGGCCATGCCCTCCATCTGGCCGCATTAGAGGCAGTCATGCTTCCGCTACTTTCTCGTCCCAGTGAGCATCACACCTGCCGCTGTCTCAGCATCTCTGCTCCCCACTGAACTATGAGCTCCTGGAGGGCAGAACCTACAACTGTCTTGTTAACCACTGGGCCCCCATCACCTACCATAGCTGGTAGTTGGCAAGACTTTGCAAAACAAATGGATGCATGAACGAATAATAGGGGACAAAAGATAACGTTTGTCCTTCAGCTGTAGAGTAGTCCTTTGTGTGTACATCCGGCCATTGTTCACATTTAAATACTTACTTCAGTATACACAGTGCTTTTGACCTCTTATATTCTGATTCCTTGACTGAAATACCTTCACTGTTATGCACCTTCTCACTTCCCTGATGGCTCAGACAGTAAAGCCACAATGTCTGCCTACAATGCGGGAGACCTGGGTTTGATCCCTGGGTCAGGAAGATCCTCTGGAGAAGGAAATGGCAACCTACTCCAGTACTCTTGCCTGGAAAATCCCATGGGTGGAGGAGCCTAGCAGGCTATAGTCCATGGGGTCTCAAAGAGACGGACATGACTGAACTGAACTGAACTGAACTGAAGTTTTTATCAAATGAGATTCTCTTGTTTCCTGGGGTCCCCCACAAGGTGTGGACTGAACCTTGTGGGACTCACTTATTTCAACAGAACATCAGTCCCTGAACACAATAGAACCAGTGACTGGAAGCACCCACAAGAACCGTTGAGCCACTGCACCTGGGAATTAACTCACTCCTCTAGAAGATGACCCCACCAACTTCCTATGACTGAGCCTACGTGGCAAGATGTTTCTGCTGCAGGAGCAGAAGGGAGCCCCTCTGTTCTGTCCACTCATCTCACACAAGCCCCCCCAGGGGGGCACTGCACCTCCTTTCTGGGGACTCTCTTCCCTTCCCCCACCCACCTTTGTGGCTGCTAGAGAAGAAGCTATGATGATGCCCTTCAGTGGTCAACTTTCAGGCCAATTGGAATGTTCTCTGGAAAATTTAAAACAGAGAAAGATGGACCATTCTCTCCCATT
>SJYC01085215.1:0-20629 GCA_006408675.1 Madoqua kirkii
GCCTGCTTACATTTGTTGGTGGAAATGTAAACTGGTGCAGCCACTACAGAGAACAGCATAGAGGTTCCTTAAAAAACCAAGGATAGAGTTGCCATATGACCCTGCAGTCCCATCCCTGTGCAAATATTAAGAAAAGACAAAAATTCTAATTCAAAAAAAAACCATGCACCCCAATATTCCCAGCAGCACTCTCTATAGTAGCCAAGACATGAAAGCAACTCAAGTGGCCATCAACAGATAAACAGATAAAGAGGTCACGTGTGTGTGTGCGTGTGTGTGCACACAATGCAGTATTACATCTAAAAGAGTGAAATAATGCCATTTGCAGCAACATGGATGGGTCTTCAGATTATCATATAAGAAAAGGAAGTCAGACAAAGACAAATAGCATGCGATATCACTTATATGTGAAATCTGAAAAAGAGTGAGACAAGTGAATATATTTACAAAACAGAAAAGAAAAGCTCACAAACATAGAAAATAAACTTTGGTTACCAAAGGGGAAAGGATGCAGATGGGGGTGGATAAATTAGGAGTTTGGGATTAACAGATACACACTACTATATAATCATATAGTGGCACTAGTGGTAAAGAACCCACCTGCCATTGCAGGAGACACAAGAGATGCAGATTTAATCCCTGGGTCAGGAAGATCTCCTGGAGGAAGGTATGGCAACTCACTCCAGTAATCTTGCCTGGAAAATCCCATGGACAGGGGAGCCTGGAGAGCTACAGTCCGTGGGGTCACAAAGAGTCGAACATGATTGAAGTGACTTAGCACGCACACACCACTGTATAAAATAGATAAACAACAAGGCCCTACTATATGGCACAGGGAACTGTATTCAATGTCCTATGGTAACCTATGAGGGAAAAGAATCTGAGAAAATAGATATCTATGCATGTACAACTGCGTCACTATGATGTACACCTGAAATTAATGCAACATTGTAAATCAACTATCTTCAATTTTTTAATTGCTTTCTTTACATTTAATTATAATATGCGACTGTTTCTAAATGCCATCAATTTTCACAGTAAAAGAGATAACAATACAATATGTTGGACAAAAAGCAGTAGAGAACTTAATTGCAAGAGGAGCCAAAGGAGGTGAGACCATCTTCAAGTCTTCAGACTCCAGAAAAGATGGCAAGAGTGAGGAAGATCCCTGGCACTGACGTTAGCCGCTGCTACAGCGGCATCCGCAGACATGTGAGCTCTTCCAGCAGCGAGCAGTACCCCATCCATCTTTGTGCCGCCCAGTGCCTAGTTAAAGATCATTTCCTGTCACTTACTGACTCCTCATTAACACTGAAGAGAGGGGAAGAGCATTCCAGTTGGGTTTTAAATAATGGATAAGATGGACAAAGGCGTATCACCAAAGGGCCATTTGACCTTGGTCCCACAACCACAGGGTCTCAGATTTGGACTTTGAAGCTACATGTATGACACATAGAGATGACGCACAAGGCTGAGTGGTCACGACATCCATCACACATCCTCGATCTCATGCAGCGCTGTCAGACTACCACCCTGTGGAACACAGTGAGTTAGTTTTCATAAACCTCGTGCCTGACACGAGTATACTGCATGGTGGGCTTTGCATTTGGGTTCCAAGGAATTTGCTTGTCTAATGTAAGCCTAGATATTCTGGAATATTTGCAGTGTTGTTTTGGCATTTCTTCCCTTTGTTGTTGTTGCTTTTGTTTGGCTTTTTATACAGTAAGTCCCCTCCATACACACAGGTTCTATTATGTAAGTGCATTCGTAAGTCCAATTTTGTTCCTTAAGTCCAACAAAGTTATCCCAGGTACCTAACTAACACAGTCAGCTATACTAGGTGCTGTTCATAGGTTTATGATACTTCTCACACAATAATACATTAAAAAAACACACACAAAATAAAACATTTTAAATCTTACAGTACCTTGGAAAGTACAATAGAATAGTACAACAGCTGGCACACAGGGGCTGACATGGAATAACAGGGAAGAAGAGTAACTGACTAGAGGAGGGAGAGGAGGTGGGAGATGGTACAGCTGAAGGGTTGTCAGCTATCAGAGATGGAGGGCAAGATGAAATTTCACCCATGCCTGACGTTAATGGAACAAATGTTTGCATCTTTGAACGCTTGCAACTTGAAGATTCGTATGTAGGGGACTACTGTACTTAGGATCTCAAAAAGTTTGAAGTATCCTGGGCCTCTCTCAACCTTTAAAAGTTACAGACTGGATATTCCAAGGTGGTCCATCCCCAGCTATATTCTTCAGTGCAAGTTCCCAGAATAGCCCGTCTCCTTTTGAGCTTCATCTAGTTTCCCAGGGTAGCATCATTGGAATTACAGTAATTTCCTGGCCCTTTCCACCCTTCCAAGCTGTTACTCTGAAGGCCGATAGTCTCGTGGGGCCTGGGCCCTCGGGACACCCATCTCCTGGTGTCCAGCTCAGTCCACTCATTCATGGGGAGCAGATAAGGAAGGAAAGAGAGTAAAGGTGGATATACTCTGAAGTCACCTCCACCCCCAGGGCCTGTTTAGACATCACAATGTTTTGAGGCACCCATCATCCCCTCCTTCAAACTTGATAAGTACCCACCTCAGTTCAGTTCAGTGGCTCAGTTATGTCTGAATCTTTGCAACCCCATGAATCGCAGCATGCCAGGCCTCGCTGTCCATCACCAACCCCCAGAGTTCACTCAGACTTACACCAAATTCCAAATCTCTAACAAAGGACTTCAGTGCCAGCAATCCCTAAGTGGGTTTTCTAAAAATAGGTGTTTTCCATATTCCATGCCAACCCCCCAGGGTTCATCCTAGTACGAAATGTTCATAAAAATACCAGGGGGGAAACAGTACAATGACTTTTTCCCAAACCTTAGTCTCAAGCACATAGAGCAATGATACTGGAATGAGAAACAGACTTTGTGAAGTGGCATTTCAGGACTAAGTCTGGGTTCTCTCCCCTTCTCCGTCCACGATTTTCCTCTGCATGACGACATCTAAGTCCGTACTTCCGTGAACAACTATTGAGATGCTGAGATGACTTAGGATCTTGAACTCCAGCTTCCACCTCTGTCCTAAGCCACAGACTCACATGTGCCACTGCCCGTTAGGGATGGACACTTGCATGCATGCTAAGTCACTTAGGTCATATCTGACTCTTTGCCATCCTATGGACTGCAGCCCACCAGGCTCCTCTCTTCATGGGATTCTCCAGGCAAGAGTGCTGGAGTGGGTTTCCATGCCCTCCTCTAGGGGATCTTCCCAACACAGGGATCGAACCCACACCTCATTATATCTCCTGCATTGGCAGGCATATTCTTCACCACTGGGCACCTAGGAAGCCAGGGGTAGACACTTAAGTATCTCAGCTTCAGGTACTCAAAATCCCTCCTTCTCAGTCTGTGCTTATCAGCATATCTGAATCTGCTTGTCCTCCAGGCTCCCTGTGTGGGTTAGAGGCATTAGCACCTTCCTCTATGCCCAAACTAAAGACCTGAGCATCACCCAGCCTCACAAGTGGTCAACCTCCAAGTCTTGTTGATTGTCTTCTAAATGCCTCTCAAATTCATTTGCTGATACCACCTTGTCTAGGCAACTCTGAACCTCTTTCAATAATAACTGTATAACTGGCCTCTTTGAATCCACTATTGTGCAAGTTCGATCTGTTCTTCTTTCTGCAGCTGGAAGTTATTAAATATCTTTTTCCCCATTGATTCAGCAAATAATCTGAAAAGTATTTATGTGCCAGGCATAGTGATGATCAAGCAGAGGGTATACAGTGGTGAGCAAAAGAGCCGTGGTTCCTATTCCCATGGAGTGTAGACTGATCAGATCATGTCACCTCGAGGCTTTATATCTGTGGTGGGAAGAATCATGACCCCCAAAAATGTTCACATCCTGGTGAAAGGGACACAGAAGCTAAGGAATGCAGTGAAAGCTGCTTGGTCCTGTCTGACTCTTTGCAACCCCGTGGACTTGCCAGACCACTGGCCATGGACTACTTGACTACTCTGTCATGGAATTCTCCAGGCAAGAATACTGGAGTGGGTAGCCATTCCCTTCTCCAGGGGAATCTTCCCCAGCAGGGGTCAAACCCACGTCTGCCGCTTGCAGGCAGATTCTTTACCATCTGAGCCACCAAGGAATGCAGGCAACCTCTAAAAGCTGAAAAAGACAAGAAGAAGAATTCTCCCCTAGGGCTTCTGGAAAGAATGCACCCCACCAACACCTTGATTTTAGTCCAGTGAGACCCAGTCAAACGTCTAAAACTGTCTTGAAGGGCTTCCCTGACAGTTCAGTGGCTAACACTCTATACTCCCAGTGCAGGGGTCGTGGGTTCAATCCCTTGCTGGGGAACTAAAATCCCATGTGACTCATGGAGCAGTCTTAAACAAAAACAAAAAATTAGAATTGTGTTGATTAAAGCCACTCAGTGTGTGGCAATTTATTAAAGCAGCTACAGAGAATTATATCCCAGCATTCACAGTACTCGTATAATACAGTTTTCTTCAGTACTTTCATGGTGTCTTTGGGATAAAGCCCAAATCATCAGACCCAGACTTGACTACATGCATCCTCTTTCCCTCCTCTCCTACCCACTGCCACCAACCAAAATTCTTTCAACTCTCCGAGGGGCTACACGCATCCTCTGAGGCTGGAACACACCATCCCCACTTTCTGGAACCTTCCTCTACTTTATCTGATGCCGCCAAACCCCAAATGCAACCTTCAATTTAAAGGCTATTTTCTCCAAGCCGTCTGGCCATGCCCTCCATCTGGCCGCATTAGAGGCAGTCATGCTTCCGCTACTTTCTCGTCCCAGTGAGCATCACACCTGCCGCTGTCTCAGCATCTCTGCTCCCCACTGAACTATGAGCTCCTGGAGGGCAGAACCTACAACTGTCTTGTTAACCACTGGGCCCCCATCACCTACCATAGCTGGTAGTTGGCAAGACTTTGCAAAACAAATGGATGCATGAACGAATAATAGGGGACAAAAGATAACGTTTGTCCTTCAGCTGTAGAGTAGTCCTTTGTGTGTACATCCGGCCATTGTTCACATTTAAATACTTACTTCAGTATACACAGTGCTTTTGACCTCTTATATTCTGATTCCTTGACTGAAATACCTTCACTGTTATGCACCTTCTCACTTCCCTGATGGCTCAGACAGTAAAGCCACAATGTCTGCCTACAATGCGGGAGACCTGGGTTTGATCCCTGGGTCAGGAAGATCCTCTGGAGAAGGAAATGGCAACCTACTCCAGTACTCTTGCCTGGAAAATCCCATGGGTGGAGGAGCCTAGCAGGCTATAGTCCATGGGGTCTCAAAGAGACGGACATGACTGAACTGAACTGAACTGAACTGAAGTTTTTATCAAATGAGATTCTCTTGTTTCCTGGGGTCCCCCACAAGGTGTGGACTGAACCTTGTGGGACTCACTTATTTCAACAGAACATCAGTCCCTGAACACAATAGAACCAGTGACTGGAAGCACCCACAAGAACCGTTGAGCCACTGCACCTGGGAATTAACTCACTCCTCTAGAAGATGACCCCACCAACTTCCTATGACTGAGCCTACGTGGCAAGATGTTTCTGCTGCAGGAGCAGAAGGGAGCCCCTCTGTTCTGTCCACTCATCTCACACAAGCCCCCCCAGGGGGGCACTGCACCTCCTTTCTGGGGACTCTCTTCCCTTCCCCCACCCACCTTTGTGGCTGCTAGAGAAGAAGCTATGATGATGCCCTTCAGTGGTCAACTTTCAGGCCAATTGGAATGTTCTCTGGAAAATTTAAAACAGAGAAAGATGGACCATTCTCTCCCATTCCCCACACTGTGCATCAGGAGCCAAGAGAAGAAAATCCAGTCCAGAGAGAGAGGGGGGAAGAAAGTGCAAATCCAGGCGGAAAAGGAAAAGATAATCTCTGAGGGTCACTCCTGAGACCTGCCTGATTCTTATCTTTGGTACCATAAGACATTTCAACAACCATGTAACAAATTTTCCTTTTTGCCTCAGCTATTAATAGTTTAAGTTGAGTTTTCATCACTCACAACTATGACGCACACTTTCATAGAAACTCCCCTTTTAGCCTCCTTTTAATCAACTACAAAAACAAGTCTACTGATAAATCCATCTGTGGCCACATGGAAACTGACACCTCATGCAAAGTAAACCATGTTCTATGTAGCACACTCTACCGCAGGAAAGAATGGAAATGACCCATTTAGCCAACAAACAGAACCAAACTTAATATATGCAAGGGATTACAAGAGTGAGACCTGTGTTCACTGAAACAGCAGGTCTACTTCAAGAAATTTTGTCTAAAACTTTTTAATCTTTACTACTAAGAGGGAGAGGGTGGGATGATTTGGGAGAATGGCACTGAAACATGTATACTATCATATAAGAAATGAAGTGCCAGTCTATGTTCAATGCAGGATACAGGATGCTTGGGGCTGGTGTACGGGGTGATCCGGGGAGATGGTGTGGGGTGGGAGGTGGGAGGTGGGAGGGGGCTTCGGCCTTGGGAGATCGTGTACACCTGTGGCTGATTCATGTCAGTGTATGGCAAAACCATTATGGTGTTGTAAAATAGAATAAAGTTTTAAATTTAAAAAAAAAAGAAAAAGAAGGATTTGTTTAGAACTCACAGCAAAACCTAAAATCTTATTTTCACATCTTTTTTAAAAGCTTCCATGCACAGACCCAGGTTCAGTCACTGAGTCTGAAAGATCTCCTCGAGAAGGGAATGATAATCCCTTCCAATATTCTTGCCTGGAGAATCCCATGGACAGAGGAGCCTGGCAGGCTACAGTCCATGTGGTCTCAAAGAGTCAGACACGACTAAGCGATTTTCACTTATACACAGTAGTATCTCCCACCTCTGTCCATATTTCCAGAACTTCTTCCTGCCACCACCATCCAAGCCTACCCAGTGTGGTCCATCATCATTCATTCTTTCAACAAGCATATGTGTCAAGCATTTCAAAGCCAAGGATAAATTGGAGAATGAGTCGAGCAAAATTCCTGATCTTATGGAGCTTACACTTTATAGTGAGGAAATAAGACTTCCAATCTCCTTGATCAACTGTGCTCTCTTCTATGTGTAACTTTCTAAAATAATACAGTAAAGATTTTTTCCCTCTCCCACCACTCACATTCTGTACAACAAAACTTTTTGTGCTGACCTGGAAAACACAGAACACTTTCAGCAATTCTTCTAAGCAAGGAAGAGATGGTGAATACCCATTCTTGAACTGTTTTTCTTGTCATACATTCTAGATATAAAAATGGTATGGGTATAAAGTTTACCATAAAAATATATAGAGATATAGATATACATATGCATATATATATATATATATACACACACACATATGTATATGCTTGTGTGTTTGTATGTATGCCAAATGAAAGATTCAGTCTCTGTTAGATGGGATTTCACAGAAAGCACAGTTCTGTCAACTGAATAAAAAGAATACTTCCTAGAGGACATAGCCCTCAAAAGTCAGATAAGGTTCAGGGATGGTTATCATTGTTCAGTCAGTAAGTCATGTCCAAGTCTTTGTGACCCCATGGGCTGTAGCATGACAGACTTCCCTGTCCTTCACTATCTCCTAGAGCTTCTTCAAATTCATGTCCATGGAGTTGGTGATGCCATCTAACCATCTCATTTTTTGTCTCCTGCTTCTCCTCCTATCCTCAACCTTTCCCAACCTCAAGGTCTTTTCCAAGCAGCTGGCTCTTCACATTAGGTGGCCAAAGTGTTGGAGCTTCAGCTTCAGCATCTATCCTTCCAATGAATACTCAGGACTGATTTCCTTTAGGATGAACTGGTTTGATCTCCTTGCAGTTCAAGGGGCTCTCAAGAATCTTTTCTAGGGCCACAATTCAAAAGCATCAATTCCTCAGTGCTCAGCCTTCTTTATGGTCCAACTTTCACATCCATACATGACTACTGGAAAAACCATAGCTTTGACTATACAAGCCTTTGTCAGCAAAGTGATATCACTACTTTTTAATATGCTGTCTAGTTTTGTCAAAGCCTTTCTTCCAAGGAGCAAGCATCTTTTAATTTCATGGTTGCACTCACTGTTCACAGGCATGATAATGGCACTGTAAATGGAAAGAACTTATGAGCAAACAAAGAGAGAAAGGAGCATGGGGAAATGCTGGTAGACCGGTAGACCTGGCTGTCCAAGAGGCTTCATGTAGAAGAGACCTCAGGGCTATGCAACAGACCTGGGCCCCACTGAGACAGTCAAGAATTGTCTGCAAATGTGTTTGCTCACATCCTCCAGGCAATATTTGGCTGTGGAAAGTTTTAGGGGAAAGGAGTAGGATGGAGTCATTGAAATTCACACAGGAAGGGAAATGAAAGGTCATCTAAACCTCCCAACTTGTTAATCATGCATTTTATAAATAAAGTAACTGAGATAGAGAAGATGTGATCCCAGGGTCCTAACACTTCTCATGCTCTCATCCACATGATATTCTAAGCATTCATCACTGTCTTAATGAAAGATTATTATTATTATTGTCAGTCTGGTGAGTGTGTTAGTTGCTGAGTCATGTCAACTGTTTGTGATTCCATGTATTAGGGTCCACCAGACTCCTCTGTCCATGGGATTTCCCAGGAAAGAATACTTGAGTGGGTTGCCATTCCCTTCTCTAGGGTATCTTCCCAACTCAGGAATCAAACCTAGGTCTCCGGCATCGCAGGCAAGCTCTTTACCGCATGAGCCACTAGGGAAGATTAGACTGAGGCAATTGGTAGAAAGGGAGGGTGATGGGGGTACCAGTTGGCTGCTAGAATTTTTTTTTAAACTTTCTAAGTTAAGACTAAGAATGATGAAACCTATATGCAGGTCAAGCAGTGGCATTAGATTAGAAATAAAGTGCACACTAAATATACTGTGCTTGAATCATCCTGAAACCATCCACCTGCTCTCATTCTGTGGAAAACTGTCTTCCACAAAACTGGTCTGTGGTGCCAGAAATGCTGGGGACCCCTCACTCTTTTAGTCTACATCCTAGGGACCTTTAGTTAACTTTGAAATAACTTAAATACGAATCTGTACCTAGAGAAGACTACCAAGTATTTTAAACACCTTCCCCTGCTTCTAGAACATTAGAAGTGATTTCTATTTGGCACAATGAGGCAATGCCCGAGCCATTTTCAATGACCACCTTGAAAACTGCACAGATGCCACCACCCTTGGGTGGACAGGATGTAGGGACCCAGGACCCTGTCAGCCCAGCAACTTCCCCTGTATCCTGTACTGAGAGCCACTTGTGGGGCTGGGTTCCTCCTGCTCATGTGCTCTGCCTTCGTGGATGTCTCAAATCCCTGAAGAGATGAAAGGTTTGACTGGTTCTGCGTTTTAGATATCAGTGCATTTGCCCTAGAGTGAAATTCTCACCCTATTTTTGAAATGCTTGAGGACAAAGTGCAGGAGACTCTCTGAACTTACATATAGAGAAAATATGTGATTGTTAACGACGCTTGTATGTTTATCAGAATAGGCTGTAAGCCTCATCTTGATTGTGATACACTCTGGCTACAGGGTTGTGGAGGGAGTTTATACCTTTCACATGCCTCTATTGCCTGATAGACTGCTGCTGTTGTTCAGTTGCTCAGTCATGTCCAACTCTTTGTAACCCCATGGACTGCAGCACGCCAGTCTTCTCTGTCAACATCTGGGCTTGCTCAAACTCATGCCCATAGAGCCAGTGATGCCATCCAACCATCTCATCCTCTGTCATCCCCCTCTCCTCCTGCCTTCAAACTTGTCCAGCATCAGGGTCTTTTCTAATGAGTTGGCTCTTCACATCGGTGGCCAGTGTATTGGAGTTTCAGCTTCAGCATCAGTCTTTCCAACAAATATTCAAAGTTGATTAATTTCCTTTAGGATTGATTGGTTTGATCTCCTTGTAGTCCAAGGGACTCTCAAGAGTCTTCTCCAACACCACAGTTCAAAAGCATCAATTCTTCGGAGCTCAGCCTTCTTCATGGTTAATTCTCACATCAATACATGACTACTAGAAAAACCATAGCTTTGACTAGATGGACCTTTGTTGGCAGAGTAATGTGTCTGCTTTTTAACATGCTGTCTAGGTTTATCATAACTTTCTTCAAAGGAGCAAGCATCTTTTAATTTCAGGGCTGCAGTCACCAACTGCAGTGATTCTGAAGCCCAAGAAAATAAAGTCTGTCACTGTTTGCATTGTTTCCCCATCTATTTCCCATGAAGTGATGGGACAAGATGCCAAGATCTTCATTTTCTGAATGCTGAGTTTTAAGGCAGCTTTTTCACTCTCCTCTTTCACTTTCATCAAGAGGCTCTTTAGTTTCTCTTCACTTTCTGCCATAAGGGTGGTGTCATCTGCTTATGTGAGGTTATTGATATTTCTCCAGGAAGTCTTTTTTTGTTGTTGTTCTACCAGCTTATTGCTACCAACCCATCTTCCTCCACCCTCATGCACACATGCTCAGTCATGTAACGCCATGGACTGCAGCCCGCCAGACTCCTCTGTCCACGGACTTTTCCAGGCAAGAATACTGGAGTGTCCCGGCAGTCCTGATTCCAGCTTGTGCTTCAACCAGCCTGGCATTTCTGCATAGAAGCTAAATAAGCAAGGTGACATTATACAGCCTTGATGTACTCCTTTCCCAATTTGTAACCAGTCCGTTGCTCCATGTCCAGTTCTAACTGTTGCTTTTTGACCTGCATACAGGATTCTCAGCAGGTAGATAAAGTGATCTGGTATTCCCATCTCTTGAAGAATTTTCTACAGTTCATTGTCCACACAGTTAAAGGTTTTGGTGTAGTCAATAAAGCAGAAGTAGATATCTTTTATGGAATTCTCTGGCTTTTTCAGTGATCCAACGAATGTTGGCAATTTGATCTCTGGTTCCTCCGCCTTTTCTAAATGCAGCCTGTACATCTGGAAGTTCTTAGTTCATGTACCATTGAAGCCTAGCTTGGAGAATTTGGGGGCATTACTTTGCTAGCATGTGAGATGAGTGCAATTGTGCACTCATTTAAACATTATTTGGTATTGCTTTCTTTGGGATTGGAATAAAAACTGACCTTTTCCTGTCCTGTGGCCACTGCTGAGTTTTCCAAATTTGCTGGCAGACTGAGTGCAGTACACCAAAATCACTGCAAATGGTGATTGCAGCCATGAAACTAAAAGACATTTACTCTTTGGAAGGAAAGTTATGACCAAACTAGAAAGCATATTGAAAAGCAGAGACATTACTTTGCCAACAAAGGTCTATCTAGTCAAGGCTATGGTTTTTTTTTGTGGTCATGTATGGATGTGAGAGTCAGACTGTGAAGAAAGCTGAGGGCCGAAGAATTGATGCTTTTGAACTGTAGTGTTGGAGAAGACTCTTGAGAGTCCCTTGGACTACAAGGAAGTCCAACCAGTCCATCCTAAAGGAGATCACTCCTGGGTGTTCATTGGAAAGACTGATGGTAAAGCTGTAACTCCAATACTTTGGCCACCTCATACAAAGAATTGACTCATTGGAAAAGACCGTGATGCTGGGAGGGATTGGGGGCAGGAGGAGAAGGGGATGACAGAGGATGAGATGGTTGGATGGCATCACCAACTCGATGGACATGAGTTTGAGTAAACTCTGGGAGATGGTGATGGACAGGGGGGCCTGGCGTGCTGCGATTCATGGAGTCACAAAGAGTCGGACATGACTGAGCGACTGAACTGAACTGAACTGATAATGTGGTAATGGCATAAAAATAAGGTATTGGGGATGCAGAGGAGAGATGAAATAATTATGACAATGATAATAAATTAAGTGTGCACATGTGTATAAGCATGTGTGCATGCACACACACATCCAAACTGAGTTGGTGTGGAGGCCTTGTAGAAAGAAGATGGCTTCAGGCTTGATGTCCATCCATGTATCCAGCAGAGTCACTCTGACAGAGAAAATCCTCAGTCACATTCATTGATGAAAGAATGTCTGTGTGATGAGGCGAGAGATAACAGGAGGAGGGCCACTTCCCCTGCTCCCCTAGTCTTAATATAATGCACCCTGTTTCCTTGGTGTTTGTCAGGGAAAACTCAAAGCAATTTTCAACTGCTGAGTTTCCACCTCTTGTGACTCACATTCAGGTGTGACTGTGGGCAGTCAGTCCAATAACTCTGAATTCCATGCCTTTAGGGAAACACAAATCAGATTCCAACAAATATTACAAGAAGAGAGCAGACTCAGATTGTTGAGGTCTCTAGACTCTACCTCTTGGAGAAGGCAATGGCACCCCACTCCAGTACTCTTGCCTGGAAAATCCCATGGGCTGAGGAGTCTGGTGGGCTGCAGTCCATGGGGTTGCTTAGAGTCGGACATGACTGAGTGACTTCACTTTCACTTTTCATTTTCATGCATTGGAGAAGGAAATGGCAACCCACTCCAGTGTTCTTGCCTGGAGAATCCCAGGGATGGGGGAGCTTGGTGGGCTGCCGCCTATGACGTCGCACAGAGTCGGACACGACTGAAGTGACTTAGCAGTAGCAGACTCTACTTTTAATGCATGCAGAGTCACAGGAGGAAACTGTTACATGGCTTCATGATACTCTTGACCCGGCAGTGAAACTCACTTCCTGGTGGGGCTCAAGTGACTTCCTGCAGCCACCCTTAGCTTCCAAGTCAAATTTCACCTGTAGAACTCATTGTGCATACCTAACTGAGGCAACAGAGAGTTTAATCCTCTCCAGATGGCAAGAACCTGAGGGAAGGACCACTGTTCAGACATATGGAGCCTGAGGGAAAGCACTGTCTGTGCCCCAACCCCATCACTCACCTCCATCTCATCATCCCCTCAAAGAAAAGAATTAACATCAATGGCCGTTATGAAGAAGAAAAGTCAGAAAAAGTGAAAGGGGTAAAGGGAGGGAAAAAAGACAAAATGAGAATGGTAGCTCCTCTAGGCATCACTGAGGCCTGAGCTAGTTTTCGTGTGAGTTGAGGCACCACCTGTGTATGGAGTCACCAGCAACATGGAGCAGCTCCACCCTCACCCAGGGACAACAGAATTTATTTACTGTAACAGCAAAGGTCTATCTCAGCCAGTGGGTCTCCACACATCGTTCAAGATTAAGTATCATCGTAAAGAATTAAGTGCAGACTTCAGCTCCTTGGTAAACCCAATACTTCATAAAGTAGTTTGGGGCAGAAAAATAAAACAGGTAAATGTTTTGGTAGAAAATCATGTCCACAAAAATTCAAGAAGTAAGCATGTCTATTAAATAAAGTAAGCATGTCTATTCAAAAGAAAATGATAGAGAAGGAGAGGAGAAAGAAAAGACATTTCCCTAGATACAAAATGTCTAAAAGAGGCTTGAGGCAGGACATGCGAGCCTAAAATAGCTCTCTACTCCACGGCTTCTGTGGTCTTTCAACAAAAGTTAACTTTGCTGGCTTGGAGTTTATTACTGAATCCAGGGTAAAATATTGAAAAGAAAATGACTACAGAGAACCCATTTAGTTAGACCTTCCTGGCAGGACCCAGGTTGGAGGAGAGGAGGGAATGGGCTGTTTATCTTGACAGAGGATTTCCTTACCAGAACATGGAAAACATTCTTTTTGTCAAATACGGCTAATGGTCACCCAGGAACACAAAGAGTAGTTTCAGTAGCTTAAAATCAATGTGAGGTGACTGGGAGAGGTGTGACCGTGCCCCCACAGACAGAACATGAGCTAACTCACGGCCGTGACTTGGACAGAGGCAGTGTTGTTGATGAGTACATAGGGAAAATGTCATTACCTAATGCACTTTCCACCAAGGAAAATGTAGTCACCTACTTAGTAGGTAGTGGAGAGAAGCCCAAGCAAAAGCTGAGCAAGTGGCAGTATGAACACATCCTCCAAAATGCCTTGAAAGACACAGCTGCTGTTCTTCAAATAGAAAGAAAGAACAAGGACTCCCTCGCCATTCAACTTCCCATTCTGATGGAAATGACTAATATTTTGCCACATTCCAGCTGACTTCCTCTTAACTCTGTGGATGTTTGTCCTGATTAGAGGACTCTGAACAGAGCGTCTATGATGGAAAGAGTATGGAATGATGGAAAAACCTTGGATTTGCAACTCGGTTATGTAGGCTCTAGCCCCAACCTGGATGATAACTAGCTGGGTTTCCCAAGACAATTAAGCATCTCTCTGGACCACAATTTCCTAAAGATCTTTTAACAGGTAAAGAATAGAGTTATGATGCTAGGAAATACCTAAAATCTCACCTATATTACAGACGGATCTCCAGATTAACCCACAAATTTTGTCAATATCCATAATATTTTATGGATATCTTATTTTTATTCTTCAGGCTTCAGAATTAGCTCAAGGAACATTGATAAATGTCCATATAGTTAAAGTTTTTCTACTAGTCATGTGTCGATGTGAGAGTTGGACCATAAAGAAGGTTGAGTGCTGAAGAATTGATGCTTTTGAACTGTGGTGTTAGAGAAGATGCTTGAGAGTGCCTTGGACTGCAAGGAGATCCAACCAATCAATCCTAAAGGAAGTCAATCCTGAATATTCATTGGAAGCTGAAGCGGAAGCTCCATTGCTTTGGCAACCTGATGTGAAGAGCCGATTCATTGGAAAAGACCTTAATGTTGGGAAAGATTGAGGGCAGGAGGAGAAGAGGATGACAGAGGATGAGATGGTTGGATGGCATCATCAACTCAATGGACATGAGCTTCAGCAAATTCTGGGAGATAGTGAAGGACAGGGAAACCTGGTGTGCTGCAGTCCATGGGATGACAAAGAGTTGGACACAACCTAGCAACTGAACAACAGTTTTATTTCAATTTTTTCCCACCTATCCTTCTTAAGGCACAGTTTTCTGTATCTTTTACCTACATACACTGAAAAGTTGGTTTTACTAAAATAAGATAAAAATGATTTTTGCTTTCAAATTTCTTTCAAATCATAATTAACTAGAATGCTCTTATCTTCTACTTGGGCCGCAAAGGGTCATTCATATTTCCTGGTTCAAAACTGTATAAATTCTTTGTTGGTTTTATATACATTCTTTTATAAATCAGAGTAATAATATTGGCATGCATGAAGTACGCTAGGTGATTCTGAGCCCATTTTGAGCTTTGAAATTCAAATAACAAAAACTTGAAGCAATAAATGGTAAAGCTAGACTAAGTATTTGGAAGAGTTTGTGTCTGATATGGTAGATTTTAAATATGGTTCAAAGACTCTTTAGCCATTTCCACTAAGAGGTGGAGGTTATGTCTCCTCCCCTTCAATCTGGCCAGGTGATTTTAACAAAGAGAAGGCAATAGATGTGATATTCAGTTCAGTTCAGTCACTCAGTCATGTCTAACTCTGCGACCCCATGGACAGCAGCACGCCAGGCTTCTCTTTCCATCACCAACTCCTGGAGCTTGCTCAGACTCATGTCCATTGAGTCAGTGATGCCATCCAACCATCTCATCCTCTGTCATCCCCTTCTCCTCGTGCCTTCAATCTCCCCAAGTATCAGGGTCTTTTCCACTGAGTCAGTTCTTCCCATCAGGTGGCCAAAGTATTGGAGTTTCAGCTTCAGCATCAGTCCTTCCAATGAAAATTCAGGACTGATTTCCTTTAGGATGAACTGGTTGGACCTCCTTGCAGTCCAAGGGACTCTCAAGAGTCTTCTCCAACACCACAGCTCAAAAGCATCAATAATTTGGTGCTCAGTTTCCTTTATGGTTCAACTCTCACATCCATGGGATTCCCTGGTGGCTCAGATGGTAAAGTGTCTGCCCGCAATGCAGGAGACCTGGGTTCGATCTCTGGGTCAGGAAGATCCCCTGGAGAAGAAACCGGCAACCCACTCCAGTACTCTTGCCTGGAAAATTCCATGGATGGAGGAGCCTGGTGGGCTACAGTCCATGGGGACACAAACAGTTGGACACAACTGAGTGACATCACTTTCTCACATCCATACATGTGATATTGGGTCCCTTCTAGGCTTACTCCTCTAAAGATCTCATAGCTTTTGTTTGCTTTTAAGAATGATGCCATTATATGAATAGACCCTGCCAACCTATTGAAAGATGAGAGACTTTGGACATAATTACCTTATCACCCCAACCTTCAGCCAATTAAATATATGCACTAGGCTATCTGGGACCAGCTACCACCTGGCTGAACTTCCAAATGACCACAGACTGATAAGCCCAGCCAAGATCAGCCTCCTCCTCTCCCTCTAACCCAGCCATAGATGTTGCTTCCAAGGACTGTCCTTAGGAAACATCCTGCCTGCCAGTGTCTCCTCAGTCAACCTCTGAGTGAACCCAACCCATGGCAACCTCAGGCTCGAAGATAATGCTCTGAATCACTTCACATAAAGTACCAAGACCAGCATAATAATGTCTTCCTCAAAGATGCCCCCACCCTAATCTTCATAACTGGGAAACATCACATGGAAAAAGGGAATTTGCAGATGTGAATAAGTTAAGGAATTTGAGATGGGAAGATTACTAGCCTGGATTATCTTCACTGACCCAACTAATCATTCAGTTCAGTTCAGTTCAGTCACTTAGTCATGTCTGACTCTTTGCGACCCCATGAATCACAGTACACCAAGCCTCCCTGTCTATCACCAACTCCCAGAGTCCACCCAAACCCATGTCCATTGAGTCAGTGATACCATCCAACTAACTTATCCTCTGTCGTCCCCTTCTCCTGCCTTCAATCTTTCCCAGCATCAAGGTCTTTTCAATTGAGTCAGCTCTTTGCATCAGATGGCCAAAGTATTGGAGTTTCAGCTTCAACATCAGTCCTTTCAATGAACACCCAGGAGTGATCCCCTTTAGGGTGGACTGATTGGATCTCCTTGCAGTCTGTATGAATCCTTAAAAGCAGAGAAACATTCCTGGAAGTTCTGGTCAGACAGAGATATGACTATGAGGGGATGGGGTCAGGGATATGCAACCATGATGACTTGACAGTGAAGTAGGTACCTTGAATCAAGGATTGTGGGTGGTCTTTAGAAGCTGAAGACCTGTCTTTAGAAGCACTGTCCCTGGTTGCCCAGTGGTTAAGACTGCATTTCCACTGTAGGGTGTATGTGTTTGAGACCTGTTCAGGGAACTAAGATCCCACAAGTGGTGTAGCCAAAAATAAACTTTAAAAAATAAAAATAGAGGCTAGAGAAGGCACGGAAATGAAATCTTCCCTAGAGCCTTCAAAAAGGAGAAAAACAAAATCCAAAAGGATACATGCATCCCAATGTTCATTACAACACTGTTCACAATAGCCAAGATATGGAAGCAACCTAAATGTCCATCACCAGATCCATGGATAAAGAAAACGTGGTACATATATACAATGGAATGTTGTTGTTGTTGTTCAGTCACTAAATCGTGTCTGACTCTTTTGCAACCCCATGGACTATGGCCCACAAAGCTCTTCTGTCCATGGGATTTTCCAGGCAAGAACACTGGAGTGGGTTGCCATTTCCTTCTTCGACCCAGGGATCAAACCTCCATCTCCTGCAATGGCAGATACATTCTTTATCAACGAGTCACCTGAGAAGCCCACAATAAAATACTGCTCAGCCATTAAAGAATGAAATAATGCCATTTGCAGCAACATGGATGGACCTAGAGACTGTCATACTGAGTGAAGTAAGTCAGACAGAGAAAGAAAAATATTATGACATCCCTTATGTGTAGAATCTAAAAGGAAACGATACAAATGAACTTACAGAACAGAAAGACTCACAGACTTGGAGAATGAACTGACAGTTGCCGGGGGTTGAGGGGAAGGACGGGGAGAAGGGATAGCTAGGGGATTTGGGATCAGCATCTACACACTGCTACTTAAATGCATAACCACCAAGGACCTGCTGTACATCACCTGGAATCTGCTCGGTGTTACGTGGCAGCCTGGATGGGAGGGGAGTCTGGGAAAGAATGGATACATGTATATGTCCGGCTGAGTGGCTTCACAGGCTATATCTTAACACAACATGAAAAGTTAAAAAAGAAACACAAAGCCTTGATGTTAGCCCAGAGAGACCCAGATCAGGCTCCTGACCTCCAGAACTGTAAGATAATATATTCATGTTGTTTGAAGCCACTACGTGGGTGGTAATTTGTTACAACAGCTATAGAACACTAGTATAAACAGAGACGATTAACAAATATAAAATTCACAGTGAGAGGCTACAGGACCTGAGGACACTTCAGAGGGAAAAGGGTCACTCAGATGTCTCTTGAGAAGCTTGTGTGCCTGACCCAGGAAAGATAAGCTGCATGTGTTAAGATTTTCACAGACAGAGAAAAAAAAAAAAAAAAAGATGGTGTCATATATGGACTTGAAACCGAAAGTCACAAGGACAGATACTTGCTTGTGGTGAAGCTGCTTCTACCAGGGGCAACTTCACAGCTCCAAGGGGAGGGGCACGGGATTGATTCTGCTGTGACATTCAGTGACTCTCCCCACAGTGCTGGGGAGGCAGGCTGGCTGACAAAGGGGACTTTGATGATCACACACATTGCGACTCAGCTGGGAAAGAATCTGCCTGTGATGCGGGAGGCCTGGGTTCGATCCTTGGGTTGGGAAGATCCCCTGGAAAAGGGAAAGGCTACCCATTCCAGTATTCTGGCGGAGAATTCCATGGACTGTATAGTCCATGGGGTCACAAAGAGTCAACACAACTGAGTGACTTTCATTTTGATTTCATTGAGAGCTATTTATCAAACTTCTGTAGTTAACATCGACTTGATTATTTATATATAGTATCATATCTCAGTGAGGTATTTTGATGGCTTGGAGAAAAAAACAGTGAAGAACAATCAAGTTTCAACAGTCCACTCATCAGGGCTGGGTCACTGGGCATTTAGTGTACTTTATGAAGTCCCTTATTCATTCAGAGCAAGACACAGTTTCCTGCATAGCACAGTTCACACCATTACACAGGTTGTCAAAACTGAAAGAAAATCCAGAGTCATCTTATCAAAGCCTGTCATTTTTCAGATGAGGAAACCAAGGGTTAAGATGTTGTCGTTGTTGTTGTTATTTAGTTGCTCAGTTGTGTCTGACTCCTTGTGACCCCATGGACTGTAGCCTGCCAGGCTCTTCTGTCTAGAGGACTTTCCAGGCAAGAATATTGGAGTGGGCTGCCAGGTCTTCTCCAGGGGATCTTGCTGAGCCAGGGACTGAACCCAGGTCTCCTGCACTGCAGGCAGGCAGGCAGATTCTTTACTGTTGAGCCACCAAGGATCAAGGTGATCACATTATTCACCAAAGGCCACAGAACCAGTCCACGGGGGGACTCGCCTTCTGCCCCTGACTGCTGGGCTCATCTCTTCCCTCTCCTGCCTCCTGCAGGCCTTGAGGTTCTAGAGAAGAAGGAGCCAGATTCACAGCCAAGGGCAAACTGAGCACCTGAGTGCTTCTGGCCAGCCAATAATCTAGCCCCTTATAACAATATAAAGTGTCTGTTTTACATTTTTTTAGTGGGCACATGTACTTATATTAATAAAAAAATTGTATTATATACAGTAGCCAGTTCAATTCCCAGTCCAGAGTAACTTTAAATATCTTACAAGAAATTATGGCAAAACATCTCACGTTATTCTACTTTACTAAACAACCAGACAGATCTTTGGGAGACATATAAAGGGCTTAAAATATATACATAGAAAAACAAAGAGCATAAATTAATGCACATATGTGAAATTTAGAAGAATGGTATGGATGAACCTATTTGCAAAGCAGAAGTAGAGACACAAACACAGAGAATAAACATATGGGCACAGGTTGGGGAAAGGAGGATGAATTTTGAGATAAATATTGACATACATACACTATTGATACTATGTGTAAAATAGGTAATCAAAGAGACCCTGCTGTACAGCACGGAGAACTCTGCTCAGTGCTCTTTAATGACCTAAATGGGAAGGAAATTCAAAAACAGAGAGGATATATAAATATATATATTCAATTCAGTTCAGTCGTTCAGTTGTGTCCGACTCTTTGTGACCCCATGGACTGCAGCACACCAGGCCTCCCTGTCCATCACCCACTCCCGGAGTTCACTCAAACTCATGCCCATCCAGCCATCTCATCCTCTGTCATCCCCTTCTCCTCCTGCATCCAATCCATCCCAACCTCAGGGTCTTTTCCAATGAGTCAACTCTTCACATGAGGTGGCCAAAGTATTGGTGTTTCAGCTTTACCATCAGTCTTTCCAATGAACACCCAGGAGTGATCTCCTTCAGAATAGACTGGGTGGATCTCCTTGCAGTCCAAGGGACTCTCAAGAGTCTTTTCCAACACCACAGTTCAAAAGCATCAATTCTTTGGCACTCAGCTTTCTTCACAGTCCAACTCTCACATCCATACATGACCACTGAATAAACAATACCCTTAACTAGACAGACCTTTGTTGGCAAAGTAATGTCTCGGCTTTTTAATATGCTTTCTAGGCTAGTCATAACTTTTCTTCCAAGGAGTAAGCGCCTTTTAATTTCATGGCTGCAATCACCATCTGCAGTAATTTTGGAGCCCAGAAAAATGAAGTCTGACACTGTTTCCACTGTTTCCCCATCTATTTCCCATGAAGTGATGGGACCAGATGCCATGATCTT
>SJYC01085217.1:0-30761 GCA_006408675.1 Madoqua kirkii
AAGCGATACTCAGAGTACCACAGGGACCAACCATCCTTATCAAAGTGATCCCAAAAGTATGGCAGTGCCACGGAGAGTGTATCCTCATTGGAGTACTTGCGCTTAAATTCATCCAACAGAAAGGTACTCTTGGGCAGATGGGCAAAGGGATCCTTGGCCTTCGGCTCAGCAGCCAGCACCTGCTCACATTCATCCAGCTCCTCCTCAGGAGCAGGGGCAGCCGCCTTCTCTTCTTTGCCCTCCTTCCGCTCCGCCTGGGGCTTTGGCTTCTCTTCTCGAGAACCTTTCTCCTTCTGTGGGGTGTCCTTTTTAGGTTGGCTCTCTGCAAACTTTTTAGCATCAAACTGGGCCATTTTCTCACAGAGTTTCACCTCTCCTAAAACAGCCTGGGACTGGGGCTGGTTAATGCAAGTGAGGAACCAGTGGTTGGTATTAGGGAAGGCCTGGCGGAAAGAAGGCTCCAGAACCTGTTTATAAAACCACAACAGGGTGCAGACAACTGTGATGTCAGCCAGCGTCACATGCATCAAACTGGGCCATTTTCTCACAGAGTTTCACCTCTCCTAAAACAGCCTGGGACTGGGGCTGGTTAATGCAAGTGAGGAACCAGTGGTTGGTATTAGGGAAGGCCTGGCGGAAAGAAGGCTCCAGAACCTGTTTATAAAACCACAACAGGGTGCAGACAACTGTGATGTCAGCCAGCGTCACACGTTCGCCCACCAGAAAAGTTCTCATCTTCAAGTGCGCATCTAGCAGCCCCAGAATTTGCCTCACCTCCTCCTTTGCATTCTCTGTGGCCTGCTTGTTGTGGTGCATGATGCCCAAGGTAGGGAACACCCAGGTGCTGGCTGGTGGCACCATGTCACTATCAGCAAAGCTCACCTACTGCACCACCTGCGCCGCTGCCTCAGGAGTACTTCCCCGCAGCTCCTCGTTGCTCACATAGTAGGCAATGGCATTGCTCTCGAACACAGAATCCATCGTCACCCTCAAAGGCTGGAACCTTGCCAGCAGGAAATTTATGGAGAAATTTGGAGGTGCAGTTGGTTTGGCCAAAATGGAAGTGGGGTGGTGCGGAGAGCACGCAGACCTGAGCCCTGCTGTACTGAGCAGCAATGAGGGCCTTGAAGGCCCTACAGTTTTCAGGATATGTGTACAGGGTCCCAGCTGCCATGGTGATTCTGCAGAGAAAGGGCCCATGTCCAGTTCTAACTGTTGCTTCTTAACCTGTATACAGATTTCTCAGGAGGCAGGTCAGGTGCTCTGGTATTCCCATCTCTTTAAGAATTTTCCACAGTTTGTTGTGATCTACATAGTCAAAGGCTTTAGCATAGTCAATGAAGCAGAAGTAAATGTTTTTTTGGAATTCTCTTACTTTTTCTATGATCCAACAGATGTTGGCAATTTGATCTCTGGTTCCCCTGCCTTTTCTAAATCCAGCTTGAACATCTGGGAGTTCTCGATTCATGTACTATTGAAGCCTACCTTGTAAAATTTTGAGCATTACTTTGTTATCATGTGGAATGAGTGCAGTTGTGTGGTAGTTTGAACATTCTTTGGCCTTGTCCTTCTTTGGGACTGTAATGAAAACTGACCTTTTCCAGTCCTGTGGCCACTGATGAGTTTTCCAAATCTGCTGGCTTATTGAGTACCATACTTTCACAGCATCATCTTTTAGGATTTGAAATAGCTCCACTGGTATTCCATCACCTCCACTAGCTTTGCTGGTAGTGATGCTTCCTAAGGCCCACTTGACTTTGCACTCCAAGATGTCTGGCTCTAGATGAGTGATCATACCACTGTGGTTATCTGGGTCATGAAGATCTTTTTTGTATAGTTCTTCTGTGTATTCTTGCCACCTCTTGATATCTTCTGCTTCTGTTAGGTTCATACTGTTTCTGTCCTTTATTGTGCCCATCTTTGCATGAAATATTCCCTTGATATCTCTAGTTTTATTGAGATCTCTAGTCTTTCCCATTCTATTGTTTTTAATCTGTTTCTTTTCATTGTTCACTTAGGAAGGCTTTCTTATCCCTCCTTGCTGTTCTTTGAAACACTGCATTCAGATGGGCATGTCTTTACTTTTCTCCTTTGCCTTTTGCTTCTCTTCTTTTCTCAGCTATTTGTAAGACTCCTCAGACAATTGTTTTCCCTTTTTGCATTTGTTTTTCTTGGGGATGGTTTTGGTTACCGCCTCCTGTATAATGTTACGAACCTCCATCCATAGTTCTTCAGGCCCTCTATCTATCAGATCTAATCCCTTGAATCTTTTGATGTGGCTTAACATATGGAGGCTATAGGGACCCACTAATTTTCAAGCTGACCTCTCTTCTATCGTAGCAATAATGCTAATCCAAGAACTTGGGCCCTATCAGGGCAGAAACAACAGGGACCGTTTTTTAGAGAAGCAAAGTTACATGATTACATGTATATTGAATATGGACATAAGCACTTGACTAAATTGTAGAATCATTGTTGGAAATAGTGTTGTAGCTCCTCTATATCAAAGAAAGTTGCTGGTTGGTAGGGGAGTGGGAATGAAAATTGTCCGTGGGCACTATTAGTAGGTTAGGAGTCACCAAAGGAAAGTCTAAGCTGATGAGTCAGTACCTCCCAGTCTGGTGCTTGGCAAGCTTGAGCTCACAGGCCAGGTGTTGCTTAAAAGGAATTCCCTCTTCACTGTCTTCACTTCCTGAACTCCCCAAGTCACTACAGATTCATTTCTGGAAGGATATCCCTTGACCTCACCACCCCTTCATGTCTCTGTCACTTCCCCAGTTGGCATTTTCTCTCTTTTCCTGACACTGGCTTCCTCTTTGGTTTCAGCAGTGTTCTCATGACTTTTTTGTGTAATGCTATCCTTGCTTGAACCTGCTGATGGGTCTCTCCTGCCCACAGGTAGCCACAGGTGTTCTGCCCAAGGGACCTGTAGCAGCATGGCCTGAGAGAAATGGCCTCGATCTGGAAGCTACACAGAGATGGGTTCTAATCCTGGTTCTGCCATTTATGTAATAGGATGAACTTGAGCAAGATATTTCATTTCTCTGAAGTCTCAGTTTCCCCATCTGTGAAATGGGGATAATTTATCTTACTGGGTTTCTATGAGGATTTGATAAGTTAAAGACCTAGGATAGTGAGCAGGTTGACCCTTGGTAAATGGCTGCTGCTGCTGCTGCTGCTGCTGCTGTGAAGTCACTTCAGTTGTGTCTGACTCTGTGCGACCCCATAGATGGCAGCCCACCAAGCTCCTCTGTCCCTGGGATTCTCCAGGCAAGAACACTGGAGTGGGTTGCCATTTCCTTCTAAGTGGCAGCTCTTACTAAAAGGGACGAGCAGACTGGCAGGGTCACACTGCACAAACATTACCTCCATCTCAGCAGTGATAGCATCTGACCAACAGAATCAGGCGTTTACACTGGGGAAACTTCCTGCATAGATGGAGCCCTCCACTTCCTCATTTGTAACCTGCTCTAATGTTTCACCGTCTATTGGTCCGGAAATTGTTCTTAATATCTAGCCTAAGTTCCTCCTACTACCATGTGTCATATCATAGTTTTTAAAAAATGACACACAAATAGACTCATGAAAATGAGCAGAGTTTTCTGTGAGTCAGAGGCATTCACAGGCCTTGGATTTACTCTTATCATCAAGAAATCAGGCAGTGCTTGTTGTGTGACTCCTGCAGACAAGGGACTGTGCTGGGCTATGCTGGAAGCTCCAGAAAGGTGTGACAAGACTCTCTTGAGACTCAAGTACCATTTGGTCCAGTGGTCAAAGTCTTTCTCTCTTAATTTTTTGGTTGCAAGTGAATGACTGATTCTGATTTACAAAATCTGGGAACACAATAAAGGAATTTAGTAGGACTGATCATATTGGTAACTAATCATAAATACCCAATTTGGCTCTAGCAAGGATTGAAATACAAATTTTGTCTTCATGTTTGATATTTAAGCAGATGACACTGACCAGCCGCACGCAACAGATTATTTTGTTCAACTGTGCACGTGCATTTTGCAGCTCATCCTAGCTGGGCTATTATTATGAATTACATCTTTTCAGCTGTGTGGCCCAAAATCTCAGTATATGAGCAGCTCCTGTGAGAAGGAAATGTTTGCACACTTCCACTTATATCCATCCTATGGACATGCTCTAAACCTACCAGCTGAGGTTGCAAACTGATACTCTATGCCCACAGATAGCTTGTAGATGTATTCTATTTGGCCCCACAGTGTTTTGTTTTTAAAACTGAATTAGTTGGGGACTTCCCTGTGGCCCCATGATAAAGAATCCACCCTGCAATGCAGGGGATGTGGGTTCGATTCCTGGTTGGGGAACTAAGATCCCACATGCTGCATGTCACAACTACCAAGCCTGAGAAGCACAACTAGAGAATCCATGTGCCACATCGAGAAGATTCCGAATGATTCAGTGAAGATCCTGCATGCTGCAAGACTCAACACAGACAAATATTTAAAAAAATTGAATTTGTTGCCCTAATCTAAAACTTCATATGATTCACATGATCCAGTTTCTTGGCTTTTCTTGAAAAAGGGAAGATTTGGCAACAATAAAGCTGCATTTCCTCACCATAGCATCACTTGGGTTTGAGTAGCGATGCTGCCTGTAGATGGGAGCACCATTCCTTACTGCTTCATTTCCACTCATTTTCCTTCATGTTTGGACCCTGCTGGGGCCCCGAAGACATTTGAACTAGGGACTCCTGGTCTGTGGAATCCCCTTTGGTTGTTGATAAAAGAGCATAGCTGCAAGTGATCTGTTCCTTTGGGCTCTCAAACTTCTTGCCCTACACCAGAAACCAGTGTTTGTGATTCCTACAGATACCAGCAGAAATCGGTTGTTTGTGATTCTCTCCCTGAGTTTATAATAAACGTCACAGGTGAAGACATGTGTCATGTTACCAATATGAGGATCAAGAGCATGAAGCTCTCTTTGCAGTTTGCCTTTCCACACTATTTCTAGGTTCTTCAGAGCCAGGGGATTTCTTTCTCTGCAGAGAAACATTTTCTACAACTGCCAGACTAACTGATGCCCAGTTTATCAAATTTATATGCCTAATCAACTGACAAAACTAATAAATTTTTAAAGTTTCTCAAAATACAATTTTACATTTAAATCCTATTATGATATGTTTGTTTTGGCTGGATATAGCAGAAAGCCCTGAAGCAGAGTGGGCTGTGGGCACAGTGCCCCTGGGCTGCAGCTCCACTTCGTCTGATCCTCTAGGTTCTGCCCATGTGCTGGCACCACCCATAGGCTTGTAGCATTGTGGCGCTGCAGTGACACTTTCATATCCAGACACAGCAATTCAGAGAAAGCAAGAATCTTACTTCCCTTTTTTGTGACTGTGGAAAACTCCCAGAAGCTCTCTGTGGACTTTAACTCCCATCTCATTGGCCAGAGTTGTGTCACATGCCTGTTCCTCAACCAGTTACTGATGAGGAGAATGGGATGGCCAGTTGGCCTTTACTAATTATCCCAGAGTAGAATGATTGTTGAGAAGTCAATCCTAATGATCACCACATCACTTACTTAAATTCCCTTAAACAATCCAAGTAATAATCACAAATCCAGTAAGACTAATTCCTCAAACATTTGAAATATCCCAACACACCAAACAGCAGGCAGAAACATAAAAGTCTGAATTGTTAAAACTACGGATTTAATTTCTTTTTTCATTACTTCTGTACTTCTTCATGGATATAATATTTAGATACTTTTTTAGGTTACAATGATTTTAACTAGACCTCAAATTAATACTATTTCATACTGGCCAGAGTTGTAAGTTATTTATGTAGGTTGGGGTTATTTAAAAAAAGTTCATTTATTTGGCAGTGCCAGGTCTTAGTGTGGCACATGGGATCTTTGATCTTCACTGCAACATGCAGGACCTTTAGTTGAGGCATGTGGGATCCAGTTCCCTGACCAGAGATCAAATCTGGGCCCCCTGCCTTGGAAGTGCAGTACAGAATCTTAACCACTGGACTAGCAGGAAAGTCTTGGGGTTACTTATAATTGATTCTTGGCTGGAGCAGAGGATTTGGTGACATCTTCGAAACTTGAGCTAGTGTGCATGAGTCTGCCCTCCTCCTTTTTATTGTGACAGCTTTACTGAGATAAGATTTACGTACCATACCATTCACCATTTAAGTGTACTATTCGATAGCTTTTAGTATACTCACAGAGTTGTGCTACCATCATGCAGTCAGTTTTAGAGCATTTTCATCATGGCAATGGGAAATTCATTAGGAGTCACTCCCCAGTTCCCTCCTCTTCCAAGCCCCAGGCAACCAGCGAGAAGGCATTTTCTGTTTCTATGGATTTGCCTATTTTGAACACTTCATTCAAATGGAACCATATACAGTGTGGAGGCTGGGATCCTTTTAATCATGAAACACTTTACATGCTCCATCAGTGACATTTGTCCTGTCTGTTTCATGTTCTTCCCAGGTGGCACTAGTGATAAAGAATCTGCCTGCCAGTCCTCTTGTGAAATGTAAGGGATGTGGGTTTGATTCCTGGGTTGCGAAGATCCCCTAGAGGAGGGCATGGCAACCCATTCCAGTATTCTTTTTTTCCACTCCAGTATTTTTGCCTGAAGAATCCCATAGACAGAGGAGCCTTGTAGGCTATAGTGCATAGGGTCACAAAGAGTCAGACACAACTGAAGTGACGTAGCACACACACATTGCTTTCATAAGGGGATTTCCTGAAATTATGTAGTTTTGCTTAGTGCAGGTATACTTCATTTTATTTGCTTTACTTATTGTATTTCACAGATACTGTACTTTTTATAAACTGAAGGTCTGTGGTGACCTGACATTGAACAAGTCTATCAGTTTACAATATTTCAGACTTTTTCATTATTATTATATTTTTATGGTGATATGTGAACACTGATTTTTTATATTATTTACTCTTTACTATTGCATAAAGATTATGACTCATGGAAGTCTCAGGTGACAGCAGTTTTTAACAATAAAGTATTTTGTGATTAAAGTAGGTACAGTGGGCTTTTTGGCAATGCTGTTGCACAAAGACTACAGTGTAGTGTGAACATAACTTTTCTATGTACTAGGAAAACCAAAAAATTCATGAGATTTGCTTTATTGCATAGTCACTCATGGACTCTCCTTTATTGCATATTTGCTTTATTGCAATATATGATTTATTGTGATAGCCAGAAGTGAATTTAACCCACAGTATCTCTGAATATGCTTGTATTATATAATTAGTTGTGCTGCCTTTGTTATATATTTACACAGTTGTTTGGAATGACTGGAAATACAAGCATTGACTCCCTTCTTTTCTTCCTTCTGCCTTTCTTCTTTTCTTTCTTCCATGAATAAGCATTGAGCATTTTCTCTGTATCAGGTATTATGGCAGTCACTTGAAATCCAACACAGAACGTGTAGGTAAGGCATTCTCCTCATGAACTTAGAGTTGGGTAGATGTCTTGTCCTTTCTGCTGATGGGAAAAGGCCACGACATGTGGGTGCTGCTGGGTGCCACTCAAGAACTGTTTAGGGTCCTCAGAATAGTTTCCTGATCTCTCTCATACATCCCAATCTTCCCTTAGCTCTCCTACCATCTAACCTTTGACATACGATTTTCAGGTGTATACTTACCACCATTTATGCAAACTTTTCCATACATGGTTAGTTATCTTATTATCGCAATAACAACTCATGAAATATGTATCATATTTGCTTTGTTACCACATTTTATTTGATTACAGCACCTAGCTGTTCATTTGTTCCATATTTATACCTACATTATTCCCCCAAAAGGATCAAAATTGAAGCAGAGCACATGTCATTTCTAAATAACCAAGGTATAGATGTTAATAGCTAAGAAAATCTTTCTTACAGTTGAGCCCTAAATTTTTTTTGGACCAAAAAAAGAATGCAAACAAATTTGCATCCGTGAAGAGACTTCTGAGTGGTGATAGATGATTCAAATAAAGATTATAAAAGAAGAAATTATAATCATAGATTTGGTGATGGGTTAAAAATTAAGGAAGTAGAATGTATATTAAATTATTATATTCATATATTAGAATAAGTAGGAGTTGGATAAAAGTGGATAGATTTAATGCAAATTGATGTGGACTCAGGAAGAAAAATACTTTTCAAGTTTGTCACCTGTAAAAAACTTTACTCACCACCAAATTGATTTGCACACCTAATGTCCAGATTTTGGATTCTTCTGTGCTCCTTTAAAAAAGCCTAGACTTTAAAAAGTATACATATATATTTATTTATTAGGCGCTCCAGGTCTTAGTTGTGGCATGTGAGATCTGGTTCCTTGACCAGGGTTTTTAACTCGGGCCGCTTGCGCTGGGAACATGGATTCTTAGCCTCTGAACCACCAGGGAAGTTCCCAAGACTTTTAAAAGCACAGTTAATTCCACGTCTTGGAAGAGGGAAAAACCAGGGAGGCCTCATAATATCTGAGAAAATGATGCTTCCAAAAACACTTGAAATAGTACTGACTGGACATTGGAGCCAATATAACAGGGCTCTCAATGGCCATGTTGTCTCTTTGAGCATCAAAAAAGAATAATAATTATAGTTAATTATAACATTTCTAAAGTCCATGATTCAAAGTGAAAGTTTTAAAGAAGCATATAAAAAGGTAATTATAATGCCAAAGGAGGCTAAATATAATAAAGGAGATTTAAATTCTTACTGAGTTTCAAAGTAGGTGTTTTTTTGGCTGCTTTATTTCTTCTGGTAGGTACATTTTATGTATTTCTGGGGCTTAGGGCAGGCCACCTCAAAATGTGCCTCATAGCATATAGGTTATTTTGAATAAAGTTACTTAAGAAATGGCCAATGTAAGAGGTACACTTTGACCTCCCCTCACTCTCCCTGAAAGCAGGAAATCTAGATTTTTCATGTGAAAGGTGCCCTCCCTACATCAGGAGACCCTACCCCTAGAGAAAAGGAATTCAGGCCAAGAATCCTGAACAAACAAATCCTAAACAAACCTTGTTATTTCTTTAATTTACTACCCCAAGCCCAAACTCTGTTTAAATTCTTTACTACTGAGTATCCAAAACCAAAAATTCATTTTCCTGTCACTTCCTCACACATTTATTGTTTTGTTTTGTCTCTATCTAAAAAGTGTAAAAGTTGCCTGCCTTGGCCAGTTTTTAGGCCCCATTTCTATGGTGTCTCCATGTGCATGAATTAAAATTTGTTTCATTTTGCCTGTTAATCTATTTTATGTCAATTTTATTATTAGTCCTACAGGAATTCAAGAGGGATCAGGTGGAAATGTCAGTTTCCAGGAGAAATATCAATAACCTCAGATATGCAGATGACACCACCCTTATGGCAGAAAGTGAAGAACTAAAAAGCTTCTGATGAAAGTGAAAGAGGAGAGTGAAAAAGTTCACTTAAAATTCAACATTCAAAAAACTAAAATCATGGCATCTGCTTCCATCACTTCGTGGTAAATAGATGGGGAAACAGTGGCAGACTATTTTTTTGGGCTTCAAAATCACTGCAGATGGTGACTGCAGCCAAGAAATTAAAAGATGCTTGCTCCTTGGAAGAAAAGTTATGACCGACCTAGACAGCATAGTAAAAAGCAGAGATGTTTCTTTGCCAACAAAGGTCCATCTATACAAAGCTATGGTTTTTCCAGTAGTCATATATGAGTGTGAGAGTTGGACTATAAAGAAAGCTGAGTGCCGAAGAGCTGATGCTTTTGAACTGTGGTGTTGGAGAATACTCTTGAGTCCCTTGGGCTGCAGGGAGATCCAACTAGTCTATCCTAAAGGAAATCAGTCCTGAATATTCATTGGAAGGACTGATATTGAAGCTGAAACTCCAATACTTTGGCCACCTAATGGAAAGAACTGACTCATTAGAAAAGACCCTGATGTTGGGAAAGATTGAAGGCATGAGGAGAAGGGAAAGACAGAGGATGAGATGGTTGGATGGTATCACTGACTCAATGGACATGAGTTTGAGTAAACTTCGGGAGTTGGTGATGGACAGGGAGGCCTAGCGTGCTGCAGTCCATGGGGTCACAAAGAGTTGGACATGATTGAGTAACTGAACTGAACTGATATGAAGAACTGACTCACTGGAAAAGACCCTGATGCTGGGAAAGATTTAAAGTGGAGAGAGAAGGCGATGACAGAGGATGAGATGGCAGGATAGCATCACTGACTCGATGGACATGAGTTTGAGCTGGCTCCGGGAGTTGATGGTGGACAGGGAAGCCTGGTGTAGTGTAGTCCATGGGGTCGCAAAGAGTCGGACATGACTGAGCGACTGAACTGAACTGAAGGAGGAAATTTCCACTTCCCCAACAGTATAAAGTATTTATTTCTCTCAGTTTAATGAGGGAAGAATGTATATAGTACACAAAAGTAAGGCAATGAATTATGTAAAAGGCAGAAACTGTACTAAGAACAGGAAAATACGCTTAACGTGATGGTCACATAATAACCAGCTAAAAAGGGAGTCTGATAATATGTCACAAGATGTTGCGTCAATCAGATATCATAAAGAAAGCTGCCTCTACTGTCTCAGTCCTTTGTTTCTGGAAAGTAAAGTCTTCAGATGATTCTACCAAGGTATCAACAGTTAGATGATGGAAGACATGATGGGGAAAGATTGAAAATATGAGAAGGAGCAGGAAGCTATTCTGAGGACCCAGTGAACAATCCTAGACTGGTGCTCAGCAGCATGCACTTGGCATGGCCTCCGGAAGTCATCAGCAGAAAGGACAGGACATCCACCCAACTCTAAGTCCATGAGGGGAAGGGCCCACCACCTGCATGTTCTGTGTTGGATTCCCAGTGCCTGGCACAATACCTGATACAGAGAAGATGCTTAATGCTTATTTGTGAAAGGAAGAAGGAAAGGAAGGAAGACATGGAGGAAGGAAGGAAGACATGGAGGAAGAAAGGAAGAGAATGAAGAATGTAAGACTGTTTTTTTTACAATGCTGATTTTCCCTTCATCTTTATTGAGGTATAATTGGTAAGTAAAATAGTGTATATTTAGGGACTTCGCTGGTCCACTGGCTAAGTAAGACTCATTGCTTCCAATGGAGGGGGCTGGGTTCCATCCCTGGTCAGGGAACTAGATCCCACATGCCACAGTGAAGAGTTCACATGCCAAAACTAAAGATCTTGAGAGTCACAACTAAAGATCTGGTGTGCCACAATGAAGACCCAGCACAGACAAATAAATATTTTTAAAAAAGTAGTATATATTAAGGTGTATGACTTGATGTTTTGATATATGTATACATTGTGAATTTTAATGGCTATAGTCAAACTAACTGACATATCCATCACCTCATATAATTACCAGTCACCATTTTTATTTTGGTGGTGGTCAGAACAATTAAGATCTACCCTCTTAGCAAATTTTAAGTATATACTACAGTATTGTTAACTCTCTTCTCATTGCTGTACATCAGATCTCCAGAACTTATTCATCTTGCAAAACTGAAACTTTGTGCCTTTGACCAACATTTCCCTCCTTCTCCCTCCCTGCAGCCCTTGGCAACTATCATTCTACTCCTATCATCTATGAATTTGACTGTATTAGATTCACATACAAATGAGATCATGCAGTATTTGGCTTTCTGTGTTTGCCTTCCTTCAGTTACCATAATGTCCTCCAGGTTCTCCTGTATTGTTGCAAATGTCATGATTTCCTTCTTTGTAAAGGTTGAATAATATTTCATTGTATATGTGTGTGTGTGTGTATATATATATATGCTGTATTCTTTACCCACTCCCCATCAATGGACATTTAGGTTGTTTCTATATCTTGGCTGCTGTGAATAATTCTGCCATGAACATGAGAGTGTAGATATCTCTTCAAGATGCTGATTTCAGTTTTGATGTGTTAATGTTTTCCCTACACCAGGCAATCCTCCAACACTAGTTGGTGTCAATTCCGACACTACCTACCTGGAGATAGCAGCATATTTCACAGGTTGAAGGCTGAGTCCCACAAGACTCTTGACTTCAGATGCCAGTTCCAAGTACAAGTTGTTACTGTGCTTCTGACCCACTGGCTGTAACTCAGAGGTTCCCACGACCCCTTCCTTGGGGATTTGATTGATTTGCTAGAATGACTCATAGAAGTCAGGAAACCAGTTTACTTATTAGATTACCAGTTTATCACAAAAGGTATTAAAGATTATGAATGAACAGTCAAATGAAGAGATACATAGGGTGAGTTTTCTGAAAACAGGAGTTTCTGTTTCCGTGGAATTGGGGAGCTGGAATATGGATGCATTCTGGTTTACCAACCAAGACACTCTCCAAATCCTGTGTCCTTTAGAATTTTTATGGAAGTTCCATTCAGTTCAGTTCAGTTCAGTCACTCAGTCGTGTCCGACTCTTTGCAACCCCACGAATCGAAGCACGCCAGGCCTCCCTGTCCATCACCAACTCCCAGAGTTCACTCAAACATCCATCGAGTTGGTGATGCCATCCAGCCATCTCATCTTCTGTCGTCCCCTTTTCCTCCTGCCCCTAATCCCTCCTAGATCAGAGTCTTTTCTAATGAGTCAACTCTTCGCATGAGGTGGCCAAAGTACTGGAGTTTCAGCTTTAGCATCATTCTTTCCAAAGAACACTCAGGGGTTATCTCCTTTAGAATGGACAGGTTGGATCTCCTTGCAGTCCAAGGGACTCTCAGGATTCTTCTCCAACACCACAGTTCAAAAGCATCAATTCTTCAGCGCTCAGCTTTCTTCACACTCCAACTCTCACATCCATACATGACCACTGGAAAAACCATAGTCTTGACTAGACGGACCTTTGTTGGCAAAGTAATATCTCTGCTTTTCAATATGCTGTCTAGGTTGGTCATAACTTTTCTTCCAAGGAGTAAGCATCTTTTAATTTCATGGCTGCCGTCACTATCTGCAGTGATTTTGGAGCCCCCCAAAATAAGTCTGACACTGTTTCCACTGTTTCCCCATCTATCTGCCATGAAGTGATGGGACCAGATGCCATGATCTTCATTTTTTGAATGTCGAGCTTTAAACCAACTTTTTCACTCTCCTCTTTCACATTCATCAAGAGGCTTTTTAGTTCCTCTTCACTTTCTGCCATAAGGGTGGTGTCATCTGCATATCTGAGGTTATTGATGTTTCTCCTGGCAATCTTGATTTCAGCTTGTGTTTCTTCCAGTCCAGCGTTTCTCATGATGTACTCTGCATATAAGTTAAATAAGCAGGGTGACAGTATACAGCCTTGACATACTCCTTTTCCTATTTGGAACTAGTCTGTTGTTCCATGTCCAGTTCTAACTGTTGCTTACAAATAGCTGTGAAAAGAAGAGAAGCGAAAAGCAAAGGATAAAAGGAAAGATATAGGCATCTGAATGCAGAGTTTCAAAGAATAGCAAGGGGAGATAAGAAAGCCTTCCTCCATGATCAATGGAAAGAAATAGAGGAAAACCACAGAATGGGAAGGACTAGAGATCTCTTTAAGAAGATTAGAGATACCAAGGGAACATGTCATGCAAAGATGGGCTTGATAAAGGACAAAAATGGTATGGACCTAACAGAAGCAGAAGATATTAAGAAGAGGTGGCAAGAATATAGATCTCTTCAAGAAAATTAGATACCAAGGGAACATTTCATGCAAAGATGGACTCGATAAAGGACACAAATGGTTTGGACCTAACAGAAGTAAAGGATATTAAGAAGAGGAGGCAAGAATACATGGAAGAACTGTACAAAAGAGATCTTCATGACCAAGATAATCATGATGGTGTGATCCCTTACCTAGAGCCAGACATCCTGGAATGTGAAGTCAAGTGGGCCTTAGGAAGTATCATTATGAACAAAGCTAGTGGAGGTGATGGAATTCCAGTGGAGCTATTTCAAATCCTAAAAGATGATGCTGTGAAAGGGCTGCATTCAATATGCCAGCAAATTTGGAAAACTTAGCAGTGGCCACAGGACTGAAAAGGTCAGTTTTCATTCCAATCCCAAAGAAAGGCAATGCCAAAGAATGCTCAAACTACTGCACAATTGCACTCATCTCACACGCTAGTGAAGTAATGCTCAAAATTCTCCAACCCAGGCTTCAGCAGTATGTGAACCGTGAACTTCCAGATGTTCAAGCTGGTTTTAGAAAAGGCAGAGGAACCAGAGATCATATTGCCAACATCTACTGGATCATGGAAAAAGCAAGAGAGTTCCAGAAAAACATTTATATATGCTTTATTGACTCTGCCAAAGCCTTTGTCTGTGTGGATCACAATAAACTGTGGAAAATTCTGAAAGAGATGGGAATTCCTGCCTCTTGAGAAATCTGTATGCAAGTCAGGAAGCCACAGTTAGAACTGGACATGGAACAACAACAGACTGGTTCCAAATAGGAAGTCCATTACATAGGAACAATTGATTAAACCACTGGCCATTGGTGATTAAGCTCAATCTCTAACCCCATTCCTGTCCCCAGAGGTCAAAAGGGGTAGGACTCCAAGTTCCAACTCTCCAATTAAATGGTTGGTTCCTCTGGCAGGGAGCCCATATCCTTAGGTTTTTTACAAAAGTTACCTCATTAACGTAACAAAAGACACTTTTATGGCTGTCAACTCTTAGGAAATTCTAAGGGTTTTAGGAGCCTGTGCCAGAATGCTGCTGCTGCTGCTAAGTTGCTTCAGTCGTGTCCAGCTCTGTGCGACCCCTTGGATGGCAGCCCACCAGGTTCCTCTGTCCCTGGGATTTTCCAGGCAAGAATACTGGAGTGGGTTGCTATTTCCTTCTCCAGTGCGTGCATGCATGCTATGTCACTTCAGTTGTGTTCGACTCTCTGCGACCCCTCGGACAGCAGCCCACCAGGCTCCGCTGTCCACCGGGTTCTCCAGGAAAGAATACTGGAGTAGGTTGCAATTTCCTTCTCCATGTGCCAGAATGGGACAAGGTTAAATGTATATTTGTTATAAATCATGATATCATATAGCCAAAGCACCATCCTTTTTTTTTTTTTTTTGGCTTGTCTATTTTTGCACATGCAGCTCATTCTAGAATGCCGTACCTCCTCTTCTCTAGCTATCTATGAACTTACACTAATTCTCAAGACTCAGTCTCCACATCTGACAAGGGCTTCATTTCCAAAATACACAAGCAGCTCATACAACTCAACAACAGAAAACCAAACAACCCTTCGAAAAATGGACAGAAGACCTTAATAGACATTTCTCCAAAGAAGACATACATATGGCCAGTAGACACATGCAAAGCTGTCAACATCACCAATTATTAGAGAAAAGAAAATCAAAACTGTAATGAGGTACCACTTCACACCAGTCAGAATGGCCGTCATTAAAACAAAAAAAGTAAGTAACAAATGCTGGAGAGGGTGTGGAGAAAAAGGAACCCTCCTACTCTGCTGGTGGGAATATACATTGGGTCAGCCACTGTGGAAAACAGTATGGAAGTCCTCAGAAAACTAAAAATAGAGTTACCTATGATCTGGTGATCCCACTCCTGGGAATAGACCCAGACAAAACTATAATTTAGAGTGCACCCCTATGTTCCTAGCAGCACTATTCACAGTAGCCAAAACATGGCGATAACCTAAATGCCCATTGACAGAGGACTGGATAAAGATGTGAAACACATACACAATAGAGTACTACCCAGCCATAAAAAAGAGTGAAATAATGCCATTTACAGCCACATGTATGATGTGAGTATCATACTAAGTGAAGTAAGTCAGAAAGGCAAATACCATATGATATCACTTACATATGGAATCTAAATGTATGGCACAAATGAACCTATCTACAAAACAGAAACAGACATACAGAGAACAGCCCTGTAGTTGCCAAAGGGGAGAGAGGACACAGGTAAGAAGAGGGGTGCCCAGGGAGTTCGGGGTTGGCAGATGCAAGCTACTGCATTTAGAATGGATAAACAATAAGGTTCTAATGTATAGCACAGGGAGCTGTGTTCAGTATCCTGTGATAAACCATGAAGGAAAAGACTATCACAGAAGAATTATATATGTATATAACTGAGTCACTTTGCTGTCTCCATGTCTGTGAAGCTTCTCTTGACTCTCCCCTCATCCCTATTCTTAATGGGTCAGGCTGACATGGATTTTTCATACATGGATCTATTCCACGGGGCAGTAGATCTGGTCTTGGTCTCAGTGAAAGATGATTAAATAAGGATTTTCTGTGGAACACGGGATTCAGCCTAAGCTTCAGCTAGTGATGTCAGAGAAGGCTTTTAGTTCTTAAAGTTAAAAGATCAGATTTGGCTGCTTCTGCACCTTGAGCAAGCCACCCAACCCTAAGGCCTCAGAGGATTTTGTTCTTGCTGGCATCAGAACTCCATTATTTTCCTCCTTCCTGCTTATCACGATTGTCTGTCCCATTTGGACAGGCTTTAGTGACTGTGCCACACTTTCACAGCTGTTAATTTTATTCAATCCTTACAATAACCCCTAAGAGCTGATTTTACCAGCTAAAGAGACTGTAATTTGTCCTGGTTCTGAGAATGTAAATCCTGGCATCGGTTTACGAAACTTCCCATGGAACCAGAAGCTTCCTTTCAGGAAGCTGTGGGGTGACAGAAGTCACAAAGAGGCTATCAGTGGCCTTGTGGCTGAGGGCTGGACACCACTCCCAGATCTGCCAACGTCAGGCACAATTGCTCAGCATTTCTGCTTTTTGCTTCTAGATTGTGCCCACTGATTAAGGGCATTTCAGGTGATGAAGTAAAATTCATATTTTATGGCAAGGTAAGGAAAATTTAAACATAAAAGTTCTCTCCATCTGTTTGGGCCTTTTCCTTGCACCTGCATTACCCAGACCTCCTTAGGAGGACGTTTTCCGTCTTCATCTTATAAGGGGTCATGATGACTCACTTTGTATGTGCAGATCTGATTGTGGCCACTGTCAGTGTATCTTCTGATATAAAACCCTTTGTCTCAAAAACTTATATAGCTGTGCTTTGACCTCTAACAGACAGAACAGTCCTTAGAGCTTTCTGAAAGACTGCTTCCTGCATTATAATCTTCAGGTAGGCTTGAATAAAATCTTCCACCTCTTTCTTTCTTTTTTGGGCTGTGCTATTCCCTGACCAGAGATCAAACCTGTGCCTCCTGCATGAGGCACTCATGAAAGCAAGGAGTCTTTTTATTTTATTTTTATTTTTTTTGAGAGATGATGCCATTAAAAAATATTTTTAAATTGGAGAATAATTGCTTTACAATGATGTGTTGGTTTCTGCTGTACAACAAGGTGGATCAGCCATAAGTACACATGTGTCCCCTCCCTCTTGAACCTCCTTCCCACATCCTACCCTATGCCACCTCTCTAGGCTGTCACTGAGAATCTGATTGAGCTCTCTGTGTTCCACAGCAAATTCCTATTAGCTCTCTGTTTTGCACATGGAAATGTATATGTTTCAATGCTACTCTCTCCTTCCCTGCTGTGTCCACAAATCTGTTCTCTATGTCTGTGTCTTTATTCTTGCCCTGCAAATAGTTATATCAGTACCATTTTTCTAGATTCCATATATATGCATTAACATATGATATTTGCTTTTCTCCTTCTGACTTACTTTGCTCTGTGTAACAGGCTCTAGATTCATCTACCTCACTAGAACTGAGTCAAATTTGTCCCTTTTTATGGCTGAGTAATAGTCCACTGTATATATGTACCACAACTTCTTTGCCCATTCATCTGTCAGTGGACATGTACGTTGGGAAGAACTGGTCCTAACCACGGGAATGCCAGGGAAGTCACTTCCATTTCTTTCTTAGATTGACTGTCGATTGACTTTTTCTTCAGCACAGGTCTCGGCCAAGATGAGAGCTTGTCAGAGCTCACGGGCAGGGCTGTCTCTCTTGGCTTATTATCCCTCCAGTGTTGCCTCTAATTTCTCCTCTCAGCTCAGCACTGTCTCCCTGTTCTCCACACTCAGGCCATACTAGTCTTCACTTGGGTTTCATTACTGAATTATGCTCCATCTACACGGTTCATCCTGTCTGGAAATTTCTTCTCCCATCTTTTGCCTAGCTCACTGCAACTCATCCTTCAGGACTCAAACTCACTGTCACTTTTCATTTGACACTTTCCCTGTTTCCAGCAGAGCAGTGTGTTCTCTGCACTCATACCATCCTGTGTTTCTCCTTTGCCACAGTTAGTAGAAAAAGACAGGATGTCCTGGGACACAGTCCAAAGAGAGGGAATGCCATCTTATTTGTAACACTCCGAAAGGTAAGTGTTAACCATGACTACGATATTCCTGAATGAAAGAACACAGTCCACCCAGCCAAAGCTAATTTTGAAAGTTTTCACATCCTATATCTGTACCTTTCAAGTGGGGCTATGTAGTCTTTCCTGAGATCTCTTAGAATCACCACTTTTCCCACCCACTGCCTTTACATACAACTGCTTTTCTTTTCTTCTTAACCATGACTCCTTCCAAATTTTGCATTGTGGTTTCTTTTCCCTCTTCCTTTCTTCCTAATTTGCCATTATAAGGAAGAGCTCAGGAGCTGGTCTGGGAAAGTGGGACTCTCCTTGAAAGGCAGGGGAAGGGGAAGCATTCTGAGTAGGCCAAGCCAGAATCTTATTCAGTGGGCAGTGGAAGGAAACATCTTGGGAACATCATCTTGTCCCTGCTGTTCAGTTATCTAATGCTACCCAGCAAACCACCCAAACCATCATGGTATGGTGGCATGAAACACCAACCACTTTATTATGCTAATGGTTTAGTGGGTCAGAAGTTTGGCAGGGCACAGAGGGGATCGCTTGCTTTTGTTTCCCACTGTCTGGGGCTTTAAGCTACATTGTCTCAAATGGCTGGAGATGGCAGGAACAGCTTACCTGGGGTCATATGTCTGGGGTTTTGGTTCATTTCCACGTTGTATTTGCTGAGACTAGAATGTCCAAGGTGGTGCCTTCATTGACATGTCTGATATCTGGTCTTGGACTGTTGAAACAGTTGAGGTTTGGCCAGCATTGTTTCCTCTCTCTATGTGGCCTTTCCATGTGACTTTAGCTTCTCATAGCATAATAGTAAGTCCCAAGAGAGCATATTCAAGAGTAAAAGTCCAAGAAATTGGGTGAAAGGTGTAGGTTTTTAATGATATGACTACAGAAGTCCCAGGCTGCCACTTTTAAAACATTCTGTAAGTCAAAGGGTCTTCCCAGGTGGCTCAGTAGTAAAGAATCCACCTGCCAATGCAGGAGATGCAAGAGATATGGGTTCAATCCCTGGGTCAGGAAGATTCCCCTGGAGAAGAAAATGGCAACCCACTACAGTATTCTTGCCTGAGAAAACTCCATGGACAGAGGAGCCTGGCGCGCTACAGTCCACAGGGTCATAAAAAGTCAGACATAGCTGAGTGACTGAGCACATATATGTCAGACAAGTCACTAAGTCCAGCCCATATCCAAGCAGAGAGGAATTAGACTGCACCTCTTTTCTTTTTAGTATTTATTCGGCTACATGGGGAGTTAGTTGGGCACATGGAATCTTCATTGCGGCATGTGGGATGTTTAGTTGCAGTATAGGAACTCTTAGTTGTGGCACGTGGGATCTCGTTCCCTGCCCAGGGACTGAACCTGGGTTCCCTGCATTGGCAGTGTGGAGTCTTAACCACTGGACCACCCGGCAAGTCCCAGACGTCACCTCTTGATATGAGGAGCAGTATGTTTCTATAGGGAGGGACAGAGTTACTATCAGCCATATTGGAGACCATCTACTACAACCTTTACCTCATCCCAGTTACCGCAATTCATGTGCTTTTGTGGAATTGGCTTGAAGTCTAGGATCTCATAAAATTCCTGGTAATTGCAACTCCTCTTTATTTGAAGAATTGTGAATGAAACAGACAAGTTATCTGTCCGATTACTTCCTATGTTGGGCATCCCCAAGACCACCCCCAGTGAATTTCAGTAATTAATTAAGAGGACTTACCGGACTCAGCATATAGTCATGCTCAGGGCTAAGGTTTATTACAACAAAAGAATTCAGAGCAAAATCAGCAAAGGGGAAAGGCAGATGGGGCAATGCCCAGAGAAAACTAGGGGCAACTTCCAGAGGCCTCTCCCAATGGAGTCACACTTAATTTTCCCAGAAATGCATTGTGAAGAAACACGTGAAATGTCACCAACTAAGGAAATTCACTAGAAACCCAATGCTCAGGGTTTTTTTATTGAGGGTTAATCAAGTAGGTAGCCTCTGCCTGACCTGTACCTGAATCATAGACACCCAGATAGAGGACAAATATTCAACATGAACCATATTGTTTGTCCAAACAGTTTAGTAGGCATAGAGAGCCACTCTAATCAAGTAATGGTGGGAGCCTTCTAGAAATCTAGGTTCCCAGTTGCCTGCCAAAGGCCAACCTTTTTTCTCCCAAAGGTCAATTTTATATGCAGACTTTCTAAGGTTAAGCAGTCAGGTCTGCTTTGTTAGCTCTTTTTTGTACACTGGCCAATATGCAATGGTAATATAGGGACAGAATAACTATAACAACTACTCCCATTCAAAAAAGTAGAGGGGAGAGAGATGAAAGGCAGGTAGCAGTCACTGGTTCATAGCAGTTCTGAAATCCATCCAAGCATATGTTTTAATTCCTTGACTAAGGCCTGGTCCTGCTTAGAAGTGTTTCTCAGTAATCTTGGCTTTTCCCTCTGGGTTCTTGGCTCTATAGTCAGTCATTATTCCTTTTGCATAAGAAATAGCCTATGTTTGTAAATGGGTTGCTCTCTGTCATCTTCCTGTTCATATAACGTTGCTGTCCCTCCCCCAGGCCACTTTTCATTCTGAACTGTCTCTGTTTTTTTCTGTCCAAGTTGATGATGCTTCTACCAATATCATTTTCGTAACAACATTGTGGATTTTCTGTTAAATACATTGAAGTCTGTTAAATATAATCCCCTCTCTTCCTTGATCTTCCCACTCCAGTACTCTTGCCTGGAAAATCCCATGGACGGAGGAGCCTGGAAAGCTGCACTTTTCAGTTTCATGCATTGGAGAAGGAAATGGCAACCCACTCCAGTGTTCTTGCCTGGAGAATCCCAAGGATGGGGAAGCCTGGTGGGTCGCACAGAGTTGGACACGACTGAAGTGACTTAGCAGCAGCTTCCTTGATCTTAGAGTCAAGATGCTCTGAGATGATGCTCTTTAAAATCTTAAAGCTTTTTGTTTTTTGGTCATCTAACTGGGAGTATCTGTGAAGCATACCTTTCAATCTTGCATTGGATCCTTGAGCTGAAAAAAATCCTGAGATGATTTTTACCTCTACTTTTCTTGAAATGGCTGGATTTAATCTTTGCTCTTAGGCTATGTCCTGCTTTGAAGGTCTTTTACCAGGAGAAACTGGGAATTAGAAACAGTTTTATCTTTGAACCCAGGATATCTTGGCTTTGTAACAGTCCCTCTAAATGCAGCTTCCAAATTGAAAAATTCCATCTTTAGTTCAACTCCCTTCATGTATTTTATCTTAGACAAATAGAAGAAGCCAGTTGGCAATTTCAGCATTATGACTGAAAATCTCCTTAGCCAGATCCATAAGATCATTAACTATCCTTACTGTTTTTCATTAGATACTCTTTCTATGTTTTACATTGTGTCAGTTAACAGTGTTGCCAAACTTTTTGCTAGCTATAACCTTTTGTCCAACACTATTAAGTTTGCTAGCGGTACCATGGTAAGGTACTACAAACTGGTGGCTTCAATAACAGAAATTTATTATCTCATGGTTCCGGAGGCTAGAAACACAAGATCAAGCTAACAGCAGGGTTGGTCCTTTCAAAAAGTTATGAGGGGGAGTTTCTTGGTGGTCCAGTGGCTAAGACTCCATGCTTATCAGAGGATCCTCTGTGAGGACCAGAGGAAACTAACCAGGGATCACAAAAGAAAGCTGGTGAAGAAGTCAATGAAAGCTGTAGCCTCTGCAGCCAGAAATGGGCCTGAAACTGATAGTCATCACAGCTAACAGGAAGACAACTTGGATTGAACTCAGAGAGAGTGAGGGCAAACTAGAATTCATAAGGACAAACCGGAACCAGTGAGGTCAGAACAGAACCCATAGCTATCTCTCACACTGATGATACAGGCGGCCTTCCCCAAGAAGTTAATGCCTTTACCACAGAACTACATGTGTGCCTTGCCCCAGAGGCTTGTTGTTCAGTTGCTCAGTCGTGTCTGACTCTGTGAGACCCCATGGACTGTAGAACTCCAGGCTTCTCTGTCCTTCACTACCTCCCAGAGTCTGCTCAAACTCATCTCCATTGAGTTGATGATGCCATCCAACCATCTCATCCTCTGTTGCCCCCTTCTCCTCATGCCCTCAGTCCTTCCCAGCATCAGGGTCTTTTCCAATGAATTGGCTCTTTACGCTGGGTGGCCACAGAGGCTAGGAGAAGCTGAAATAGGAGATGTGGTGAGAGGTGGGGGAGCTGGGGACCAGTTGCTGCTCTGCACCAACAGTGCCAGCAGGTCAGTAAAAAGTTTACAATCTGCAGCTGCTACTTGGCATCAGCCAAGGAGCACAATCACTGCTGCTTCACTTGCTCCTTTCAAATCTTACACAGATTTCTCTTGTGACCAGTCCTATCCTGGAACCAGAATGGGAAGGAAAGTTTGGGGAACTGAATTTCAGTTCAGTTAAACTGACAGAGCAGAAAACTACTGCAAGAGCCAAATATCAACAGTTGTCAGGTACCAGGGTGCTGTGTCTCATATATACTGATGTCTCATTTAAGCCTTGTAGCAGCTTTGCAAGATGAAGATTAGCCTTCCCATTTTACATGAAGAAATGAAGCTTCATATTTGCTCACAGGTGAGCAAATGGTGGAGTTTGGATACTACCCTACATCTGTGTGGTTGTCAACTTCCAACATGGGCCCCAGTGATTCTTGGCTTTTGATTGCTGTTTAGTTACTAAGCCATGTCCAACGCTTTTGCCACCCCCATGGACTGTAGCCCATCACAGTCCTCTGTCCTTGGGATTTCTCAGGCAAGAATATTGGAGTGGGTTGCCATTTTCTTCTCTAGAGGATCTTCCAGACTTGGGGATTGTACCCACATCTCCTGCATTGGCAGATGGATTCTTTACCACTGAGCCACCTGGGAAGCCCTGCCTTCTGATACCCATGCTCTTTTGAGTTCCCCTCCCACCTTAAATAGGTCTGACCTGAGTAATCAGAATATTACAGTGATGATATGTGACTTTTGAGGTAGGATCATAAAAGACATTACAGTTTCCACCTCTTCTTGGATCACCTGCTCTGGGAAAAGCCAGCTGACATGTTGTGAGGACATCCAAGTAACTATAGGCAAACCCATATAGGGAGGAACTGAGGCCTTTTGTGAACATGTCCATGTGGGTGAAACAAGATGCAAGTAATTTCTACAGCACCAGCCTCCCCTTCAGATGACTGCAGTCCCATATTCTGACTGAAACCTCTCAAGAGTCCTCAAGTCAGAACTATAGGACTAAATTCTATAGGACTAAACTATAGCTTCTAAATTCCAGAAATTGATGAAAATATGAAATTATGTTTATTATTATTTTAAGCTGCCTAATTTTGGGTTAACTGGTGATGTAGCAGTAGATAATATAATTTGCTAGGTCCCAAAGCAGAGTTCCTATGACATTATTTTGCTTTAAAATTTGTCCAGATTATGAGACTGGGGCTTGTGGAAGAAGTCGAAATTTGAAAGTTCAGAATGTGCTGGTCATGTGACACCCCTCACCCCAGCAAAAGCTTTGAAACATCTTTCTGGTGCTTCCAGATACAGAGAGAAGGAGGAGTGTCATCTAGTGGTTAATCTGAACCTTGAGAATTAGGAGGGTTTCTTTTTTGTCACTACCCAGGGAAAGCTGGGTTGCATAAGAAATGAGAGGTTAAATCATGTGTTTTTGTTGACTGGAAGACTTGACCTGGAGTAGGGAAGATCACTGATGGAGACTGGATTCTAGCAGAGAAGGCAAAGTCCTGACAAATGGTGAAGCAGGGGCTCGAGTGCCCTCCAGTGAGAGACTGACAGTCCCTCTGCTTCTGCCCCTTCCCTTCAACTGGGTTACCCCTTCCTCTGCCCCACCAAGTTCCCTTTGGCCTCAAGCTCACTGAAGTAGCTCCTTCCTTTTCTGCTCTCTCCAAATCTCCCTTGCTTATGATACCCTTTTTCTTTTAACAAAGTGCATATACATGCATTTAGGAACATAAAAGGGGAAAACAAAACCATCTGAGAACCATTTCCCTTTGAAAATTCTTAGTAACTGTTTTTTTTCTCCTTTTTGTCCAGATTTGGTCTTGAATCGGAGATGCAAGGCACTGTGCCTGGTGACTTAATCAGACTGGTGTCAGCCAGCAGGAGTTATTGTCTCGCACTAGCAGAGCCCTTCCAGAACATCTGGAGCAACCATGCTCATTTCATACGTGGAAAATTGAAGCCCAAAGAGCTCAAGTGATCACTGTTCACAGGTATGAAATGAACATCTACAATGAGGAGGACATTCTTCTGGGCATGGGTAGGTTCTTTTAAATGGTCCACCATTCTGATTAGTAAGATGGGTGGAGTGATTTGCTGGGGTGCTTCCAGATCTCATATTATACAAGCACAGAAATATCAGGAAACAGCTCTGTAAGTTGTGAACTGACCCTAAACAGCTGAGAGTTAGAAAGGAAATGTTGCCTGACTCTGACTTCTAAACCCACCTTAAACCTTGTCTCTGAGACCCCAGAGTCCACTACATAGTAGACATCAAGAAACGGTTTGCGAAAAGAATGAACCAATTTCCCTCGAGGCCCTTCCCTGCTTCCCCTCCGGCTCCATGTCCTCTCCCACTAGGAACTGTGCCAGAATTTGAGCCCCTGCCCGGGAATTTTTGGGGATCTTGTCTGGCCTCCTCAGACTGTGACCCCCTTCTAGGGTCAGGACCAGGGCTCCCTTTTTCGCTGCTGGACGCGTACTGAAGCCGAGGAGGCTGCTCTCTACCCTCATATTTTTCCTCGGGATAGGGGCTCTTGTTTGGAAGGCGTGCAAGTACCGAAACGTGGCCCGAGCTGGTTTTGGAAGCACTAGGGGAGTCTAGTGCGTGGTGTCGCCTGTCTTCCTAGCCGGGAAACAAGGCCTGGCGTCCCCACCCGCAGGGATAGGCACACCACGCGACTCCGTGCTCCCTCGGCGGAGCGCAGTTCCCCCGCGGGCGCCGAGTGGGCGGGGCCTGGCGGGGCCGGGCCTGGCGAGGTCAGGTGACCGCTCGGCAGGCAGGCGGGGAGGCAGAGGCCGAGGGGCTTCAGACACCCGGAGTGGCTGGCGGGGCAGTCGCGGCAGCCGGAGGAGCAGCGCCGCAGGCATGGGGAGCTTGAAGGATGAGCTGCTCAAGGGCATCTGGCATGCGTTCACCGCGCTCGACCTGGACCACAGCGGCAAGGTCTCCAAATCCCAGCTCAAGGTGGGCACACCCTTCCCGGACCCCTATTCGCCTCTCCCCGGCGCGCGCTCTACTATCCCCGGGTGGAAGCGGGCAGGCGGACGGTGACCACGGGGAGTAGTAGCAGGCCAGAATGTGGCCGAGCGGCCTGCTTGGGGTGGAGGGGGCAGAGACCGGCATTTGCATTTTTTGGACTCCCTCTTGTTTTGCGTTAGTTTTGCCAGGGCTCACCTTGAGTAAGGGACCGCGGGGGTGGGGACCCTGAGCGGCGAGCTCGGCTCCCTGTTGGCGCAGGAGGCCGGGAAAGTTTCAGACTCCGAGAGGGCGGTGGGAAGCTCCCTAGGAAACTGACCCAAAGTTTCCTCTTCACTCTGCCTGGGAGAGGAAGGGGCTTGCCCAAGGTGCCTGGGCAGAGCCCTGCGAGGCGCACGCTCCGCACCGGGGCAGCCCTCAAAACGGCCAGCTGCCCCGCAGGCAACCGGGCAGTTCTGAGAAGGGAGGGAGAAGTGCCCCAGGGCCGGGCGCTCGGCGGCCTCCGCTTCTGGGGCGCTGTGGCAGTGGGGGACGCTTTCCGATTAGTGAGGGCGACCTGGCGTCCTCAAGTCTGGATCGAGTCCAGGGTGTGCCGGGTCCCGCAGGAACGTAGTTTCCGGGTGAGGAGCTTTATCTGCACCCTGCAAAGGTCTTTATTGTGACTACCAAAGCCCATCATTAAGAGAAAGGTATGAATAAAGGAATGCTTGTAAACTGAGTAACCCCAAGCAGGGCAAGTGGCACTTGGCCAGGAGAAATTGGCAGCTTCTTGAAAGTTTAAAATATGGAAACAGACAAGAAGAACCATTCATAGGCATTTTAAAATATACACATTTTGGACATGAATGTCTCGTTTCTTAGGCTCTTCTGGGAGTGAATATCTGAGGATTGAGTTTTCTTTGTATATTTTGTGCAGCCATCAAGAGGTTCTTATGACTAGTGGCTTTTATGCCAGTAGGACTCAGCATTCTGCCTGTTTTCCTTTCACCCTGCTCTCTTTTCTTATACACAAAATCATAGTCTGGAACAATTCATGGAGATCATCCAGTTAATCTTTATTTGAATAAGTGTTTTAAATTAACAGAGTAAAATTAACTTTTTTGGTGGATGGTTCTGAGTTTTAACATACATAGATTTGTATAACTACTACCAAAATTGGTTTTTTGTCAGTTACATCATCCCCCAAATTTCCTTCATGCTGCTCCCTCTTCCTTAACTGCTGGCAATCAATATCTGTTCTTAATTACTGTAGTTTTGTTTTTTCCACAATGTCATAAAAATGGAGTCATAGAGTATGTAACCTTTTGACATTGGCTTCTTTTATTTAGCATATATACCTTTGAGATTCACTGATGTTGTATCAATAATTCTTTTTGTTTCTAAGCAGTATTCCACTGTATGGATATACCATGGTTAATCCATTCACTCTTGAAGAATATTTGTGTTATTTACAGTTTTTGGTAATTATGAACAGAGTTGAATTTTACTCTTCACTGTTTTTACTTTTAATTTACCTGTACCACCATGTTTAAAGAATAGAGTTTCTTTAGATGGCATGTAGTTGGTTCTTGGTTTTTTAATCCATTTTGATAATCTGTAATTAAAATGTGTGTATAGACCAGTTACGTTTAATTATTGATGTGGTTCGATTTAGGGCTAGCATTTTACTATTTGGTTTCTGTTTGTTTCCACTATTGTTTTCATTTCTTTGTCTTCTAGTTGATGACATTAATGAAATGTTTCTTATTACTTTTGTTGTATACCATTCAGCATTGTCTTTGTGGCTACTTATGGAAAAGGTGTCTGCAGGATTCTTGACTGCAGGCTTGGTGTGTGCGCATGCTAAGTCACTTCCGTCATGTTAACTCTTGACCTCATGGGCTACAGCCCCTCTCTCTTGGATTCTCCAGGCAAGAATACTGGAGTAGGTTGCCATGCCCTTCTCCAGGGAATCTTCCCAACCCAGGGATGGAACCCACCTTTCTTACATCTACTGCAGGTGAGGTTCTTAACACCTGGTGCCACCTGGGAAGCCTAGGCAGGAAATAAATCCCAGTTCATAACTTTTACCCACAAGATGTTGATAATGCAAATGTGCATTTGTATTTGTCTCTTTGTTAGCTTAACTGAGAGATTTGGGGATTGATTCAGTTCTGTTCATCTTGCCAATGTGTCTGGAATTGGAAATATTAGAAAATTGCTATTTAGTTCTCTCCTTTTTGGAGTTTTGACTCTGTAGTTTGACTCTGGTGGGCTGTAGTCCATGGGGTCACAAAAGAATCAGTAATCCATTGGCTAGGAAGAATTTTTGCCGTAATTTGCTCATTCATTTGTTCTTAAATGACATTTATGTATACTCCGTGTAAGGTATCATGGTAATTTCATTAAAAAATTAGTGTTTTTAGGCTCTCTAAGAGTTAATACCTTAGAGGAACTATAGAATTGATTTATTAAATAGAAAAAAATTACACACCCAAAATGAGGTTAAAATTTATCACTTTGGAAAACTATATGGGCATTCTAAAATACATTTGACACTTATCTTTTTGAACTACTTTCACAGTTTTTGACGTGCGTGATGACACTTTATGTATTATTAGATACTGTGCCTAATTCTAAGGGTAATATGGATAGCACAGGTGGAGGAGAAAGAAACATCAGTTTTTGCTTTTAAAGAGTTTAAATTTTGGTAGGCAAACTAAAAACTTAAGCAGCCATTAGGGAAATCTCTCTCTCTCTCTCTCTCTGTCTTTCCAGGTATATATGTAGATTGTATTACACAGAGAGTTACCCTTTCCTTAAAAAATGTAAGATCTGGTGACAGAGATAAGAAGTACAGAAATACTATTGAGAGGAAGATGCTGAATGTGATAGAAGATAAGAGGCCATGGGATTTTAGAGGAAGAGACTAGTAGTTTTTACTGGTGAAATTACTTCATGAAAAAAAGCTTTGAAGTGATCTCTGAAGAAAGCTAGGGTGTGATTATGTGGTATGGGGGAGCATTAAACCCATTCTATTAACTCATTCAGCAGGTAGCCTGGTGACTTAGTGGTAAAGAATCCGCTTGCCAGTGCAGGAGACAGGGTTCAATCCCCTGGAGAAGGAAATGGCAATCCACTCCAGTATTCTTGCCTGGAAAATCCCATGGACAGGGGAGTCTGGTGGGCTGCAGTCCATGGGGTTGCAAAAGAATCAGACATGACTTAGCAGCTAGACAACAAGAACAACAGATTCATTCATTCATTCATTTATTTATCCTTTCAATGGTTATTTATTGACTGCTTTTAGCTCTAAGGGATCCATGTAAACTGCTGCAGGCCACAGAAATTCATCAGGCACGTATGTATAGAGACTTCTGTGTGGCTTATTTTGATTGGAGTGTAGGATATGAGTGTGTTTGTGTGTAGGAAGAAGAAAGAGTTGTTGAGGTCCTTGACGGATGGAGGTTTAGCTGGAGATGATGTTCTTGGAGAAGTGCGGGGCTGTTGGTACAGATCTAGTAGTTGAAGCCTGGAAAGAGAGAAATTCAGCAATGGCCTTGGAGAATGGCTAGAGTAGAGGGAAGAAGAGAAGCCTGGGGCCCAGAAGTGAGATGCAAGAACCACTCTGGGACAGCATTGGTGCAGAGGGAGAAGGGATTTTTCAAAGAAGACATGGTCTGTTATCTTTGAGAACTTATTATTAATTATGTATATATATTTGGAGGTTGTAAAATAATGACTGATTTTTCCCAGCTGTAGGTCATAAACTATATATTTCTTCTTTTCTGAAGGGAAGTTGTGATATTTTCTTTCTTTTCTTTTTTTTAAAATAATTTTATTAACTTATTTTTGACTGTTCTGGGTCTTCGTTCCTATTGGGCTTTTCTCTAGTTGCGGCGAGTAGGGGCTGCTCTTCATTGCGGTGTGCAGGCTTCTCATTGCAGTGGTTTCCCATGTTGTGGAGCACGGGCTCTAGGGTGTGTGGACTTCAGTAGTTGTGGCCCCCGGGCTTTAGGGCCCAGGCTCAGTAGTTGTGGCGCTTGGGCTTAGTTGCTGTGCGGCATGTGGGATCTTCCTGAATCAGGGATCGAACCCGTGTCTCCTGCTTTGGCAGGTGGATTTTTTACCACTGAGCCACCAGGGAAGCCTGAAGTTGTGAAAAGTTTGGAATATTGGCATTATCTTGGGAATAAAGTTGTCTTTTACTTTTAAGGAGATTATTTTGTAGTATGAAAGTGAAAGTGAAGTCGCTCAGTCGTGTCCAACTGTTTGTGACCCCGTTGACTGTAGCCCACCAGGCTCCTCCTTCCATAGGATTCTCCAGGCAAGCATACTGGAGTGGGTTGTCATTTCCTTGTCCAGGGGATCTTCCCAACCCAGGGATTGAACCCAGGTCTCTTGCATTGTAGGCAGATGCTCCTCATTTAGATAAATGTTTGGGTCTCTGTTATAATTAATAAGTGTTTTCTTTGAGGGACCCAGTTTAGTACAAAAAGCTTATTTTTTAATTTATTTTTTATTGAAGGATAATTGCTTTATAGAATTTTTCTGTTTTCTGTCAAACCTCAACATAGGTACACATGTATCCCCTCCCTTTTGAACCTCCCTCCCATCCCCTCCTTATCCTATCCCTCTAGATTGATACAGAGCCCTTGTTTGAGTTTCCTGAGCCATACAGCAAATTCCCATTGGCTGTCTGTTTTACACATGGTGATGTCAGTTCCCATGTTACTCTCTCCAAGCATCTCACCCTCTCCTCCCCTCTCCCCATGTCCACAAGTCTATTCTCTGTGTCTCTTTCTCCATTGCCACCCTGCAAGTAAATTCTTCAGTACCATTCTTCTAGATTCTGTATATATGCATTAGAACACGATATTTATCTTTTTCTTTCTGACTCACTTCACTCTGTTTAATAGGTTCTAGGTTCAGCCATCTCATCAGAACTGACTCAAATGTGTTCTTTTTATGGCTTCCAGGGGATCTTCCCAACCCAGGGATTGAACCCAGGTCTCTTGCATTGTAGGTAGATGCTCCTCATTTAGATAAATGTTTGGGTCTCTGTTATAATTAATAAGTGTTTTCCTTGAGGGACCCAGTTTAGTACAAAAAGCTTATTTTTTTAATTTATTTTTTATTGAAGGATAATTCTATAATCTTTATAGAATTTTTCTGTTTTCTGTCAAACCTCAACATAGGTATACATGTATCCCCTCCCTTTTGAACCTTCCTCCCATCCCCTCCTTATCCTATCCCTCTAGATTGATACAGAGCCCTTGTTTGAGTTTCCTGAGCCATACAGCAAATTCCCATT
>SJYC01085218.1:0-35907 GCA_006408675.1 Madoqua kirkii
ATTTAGTTATACATACATGTATATATACACACACGTTCTTTTTCATATTCTTTTCTATTATGGTTTATCACAGGATATTGAATATAGTTCTCTGGATAGTAGGACCTTACTGTTTATCTGTCCTATATATAATAGTTTGTGTTTGCTAATCACAAACTCCCAGTCTTCCCTCTCCCACATCCTCTCCCCCTTTACAGCCTAAAATCAAAAAGCTTATTTTTGACACCTAAATTTTAGTATTAAATAATAGTCTGTTTTTGAGTAAAACAAAAATTACTATCTGTAGAAATTTTGAAACTTAAAATCCAAAAAAAATTAACTTAAGAAAGATATTTGTTGAGGCAAACATAGTTTCATTAGACTTATCAATAAGATAAAAATATAGAAAGAATTTAAAAACTACTTGTGACTTACATGAGCTGCTATAGAAGCAGATGTTGAGTAGTACTCTAGCCACAGTGATATTTCTTTTTAAACCCCACCTCCAATCCCCCACCCGACCCCTTCCATGCCATCACGCCGTCCCACAAATAGGGAACCAACTCTGCCTCATTCCTTACCTTGAGTCTTTTTTCATCATCCTCCCACATTTCCTGTTACCCCTCTAGCTTCTTGCTGGTGATCTGTGCACCCTTTCCAGGTGACTCTTTGGCTTCAGTTGTGGCATTTCTGGCTCCCCCCCTGAGCTGTAGCTGTATAGATCTTCATCTCCATAGTCAGCCTATGTACCCCTGTAGAATCATCAGCTCTATTAGCTTAATTTGTAATTGCAGTGTTGCAAGGCAACTCATTTTTTAAACTGGCATTGGTTTGCTCTCTTTTTCAGGCTGGAATACAGAGGGATACTAAACTAAGTTACCGTTTTAAATTAAGCTTGTTCTGATTGTGTAGAGATCTGCTTTTCATCTGTGAAAGTAGCAGTAGACTAATGGTGGGAAAGAAATCTCAGAAACACATTCTTTACTTGCTTTTAAACTTGTATGAACAGTCCTTCCTTAGAACAAACTGTAGTTTATTGTATGCAATTTTAGTATAGTCTATGAAAACTGAGAGAGATTTTGATAAAGTTTTCTGTATAGGAAGATCCGTACATATAGGTGGCTGAGTAAACATTATTGAGCTTAATGTTTTAGAAATGTTTTTCACCAGTTTTTCTGTTGGTTTTGATGTTTGTGCCCTTCTTTTGTCTGTTGTTGTTTTTAAAGAAGGGACATTTGTGTGTAGATCCCATATTTTAGTAAACTTTATTAATGTGCCATCTGAAGCAGACATTGTTACTTTTAGGTTATATAAATTTCTAAAATTCATAAGGGAAAAAGATATTGAGCATATTATGAAGGAGAAGCAGCAGTTCTTCTCCACTGATGTTTAATTTCATTTATTTATTTATTTTTGACTGTGCTGAGTTTTTGATGCTGTGCATGGGTTTTCTTTAGTTGCAGCGAGCAGGAACTACCCTCTTCTTGTGATGCACGGGCTTCTCATTGCAGTGGCTTTTCTTCTTGCAGAACATGGGTTCTGGGGGTACCCAGGCTTTCGTAGTTGCAGCTGTTGGGCTCTAGAGTGCAGACTCAGTATTTGTGGCGAACAGCTTAGTTGCTCTGCAACGTGTGGGATCTTCCCAGATCAGGGATGGAACCAGTATCCCCTGCATTGCAGGGCCGACTCTTAACCACTGGACCACCAGGGAAGCACTCCACTGATATTTTAAAAATATCTCCAGGTGATTTAGAATTTCAGTGGTCTTGCAGAAAGATACTAAATCTCCAGTGTTACTTGGGATTCTTGGAATTCTAGTGGGAATTCTTGGAATTCTAAAACATGCAATTCTAAGAAGATGAAAAGATGCAGCCTATCATTTAAAAAATGTAAACCAAAAAAAACTTTTTTGAATACCTCCTATATATACATGGTATAAGATTCATAATTTTCAAAAGAACATTTAGGATAGTGAAAAGTAAGTACCATCTATACCCTGGTCCATACTAGTTATCTACCCTCAAGTTAACCATTGTTACTAATTTTTTTAAATATTCCTTCTAGAAATCTAAATGTACCTTAAAATTGAACTCTCCTCCACTGGTGGTGGGAATGTAAATTGGTGCAGCCACTATGCGGAACAGTATAGAGGTTCCTTAAAAAACTAAAAATAGAATTGCCATATCCAACAATCTCACACCTGGAGAAAGTTATAATTAAAAGAGATACATGCATCTCTTCACTGCAGCACTATTTACAATGAATGGATGAAGAAGATATATATATATATATCACAATGGAATATTACCTAGCCATAAAGAAGAATGAAATAATATCCATAGGAAATAAGTTTCCACATCAGAAACAAATTTATGGTTGCCAAAGGGGAAGGAGGGAGAAAAGGATAAATGAGAAGTTTGGAATTAACATCTATATACTACTATATTGAAGACAGATAACTAACAAGGACCTTCTGTTCAGCACGGGGAACTCTACTCAATATTTTGTAGTAATCTATAAGGGAAAAAAATCTGAAAAAGGATATATGTACACCACCCTCCACATGCACATGTACCTGGATTACTTGGCTGTACACCTGAAACCAGCAGAACATTATAAATCAACTATACTTCAATAAAAAAAGTTCCTTAAAATTATTACTTTTATTGTTATTGCTGCTGCTGCTGCTAAGTCACTTCAGTCGTGTCCAACTCTGTGCAACCCCATAGATGGCAGCCCACCAAGCTCCCCCATCCCTGGGATTCTCCAGGCAAGAACACTGGAGTGGGTTGCCATTTCCTTCTCCAATGTATGAAAGTGAACAGTGAAAGGGAAGTCGCTCAGTCGTGTCCGACTCTTTTCGACCCCATGGACTGCAGCCTATTGGACTCCTCTGTCCATGGGATTCTCCAGGCAAGAGTACTGGAGTGGGGTGCCATCGACCAATGTTTTCTTAATTATAGTAAAATCTAGTGATATTTTTGCAACCTCTGTTAGGATTTTACTTTATAATTGTGGTTGCAGTGTGAATTACATGTCAGTGCTGGAAATATCTTGAAATAAGCTTATTGTCTCTGCACTTTTATCCTGTTGTTTTTAGAAACAGGATTTTGTTTTGTTTTCAGTTGTGCTCTTTTGAGGTAAAAGAGCTCACAACTAGTGAGAATCTAAATGAAAACAATTTGAGGAGCAACATGAATACTTTGAATCTTTATTCATTTCTCAATGATAGATTTTCAACTGAATGTTTTTAAAGTTTGGCCATGCAGTTGTTTGAATATCTTGTGAATAATGTCATATGTTTTGTTCCCATGTAGGCATTTAGCCTCAAAAAATTTTAATCTTGCTAGTTTTAGAAGTAACTGAGCCAGGCTTGCAATCAGTTGAAAATATAAAGGAAGCAAGTTGCAGTAAAGAGCTTTCTTTGTGTGAAACACAATGTAAAAGATTTGGTTAATTCTTGTGAATTTGGCATGTGTAAATATTCCCTCTCTAATCTTTAGTGTTATGTTTCTGTTAACCCCTGTGGTTAAAGCTGTTTCTGTTCTAAAAATCTAATTAAAAAAAAAATCCCCATTTAGAGGACCAGAGCGTGACTCACGAGTGAGTCTGTGAAAGTCTTTGTAAATATTTTTTTGTGTCTCACCAAAATGAAACAATAAAGACAGCTTTCCAAATAAAGAGCCTGTAAGAGACGTGTAAAAATCTTAAAATGGTAATAATGGATTCTAGATTATTTCCTTTTTCCATTTGCTGGAAACTTTGCAGTAAGATAGATTGGAAGTTTTAACTTTATTGAAATACATGTACGCTTTTGCCTTATGGAGGATAGTGTGCAATCTGTGAGGTGTATTTTTATGTGTGACCGTCCGTCTTAATAGCTAGTGCTTTTCTAATCTTATGACTCAATGACTCTTAACCTTCCTGGTCCCCGTTTTGTATTTCCTTTGGGGTCTTAGTGCCGTCCCAGAGGTACATAGTAACTGGAAGCTAGAGACGGAAGAGGCTTTGAATGACCTTTTCTCACTTACACAGTTTGCCCTCTCATTTTCCCCAACAGGAGGGTTACTGTAATCCCCTCAGTGACTGTTAGCACATTGAAATCCAGATGCTCCCAACTTTTCTCCTCAGTTCCTCTTACGTGTGTCCCAGTTCCCTTCCTGAGCCTTTGGCTCAGTTTCCTTTATGTTCCCCAAGGCTTCATTTCATGAATCTGTTTTTCTGCTCTGCTCTCTGCTTTATTTACTCCTTCTCATTCTACCTTCAGATTCCTTCTTTTTTTTTTTAACCCTAATCTGTGTCTACTTGAAACTGCTGGTGCTGTTGTTTAGTTGCTTTAGTGTATCTGACTCTTTGCAACCCCATGGACTGCTGTTTTCAGAGATTAGGGTTTTAATTGTGGAAAAGTATTTGGGAGTAAATCTGTATACAGTCAAATTTTATGTAAGGAAAATCTTACAGTTAGGAAGAGATTTCTGCACTATTGGAAAAACTAATTTTTTCATCTCAAGGTTCTTCTCTGTCTTCTCTGCCTTTTGCTTCTTTAGGAATTATTAGCTTTACAACTTCCAGGAGAGTGTTATTATGTGGGCCTGGTGTACCAACCAGAAGTGCGGCAGTTAGGATGAAAGCTTTTCTGTCAGGTGGACAACGTTGAAGGTATTATATTTCACTGGGTAGGCAGCTCTGGGAGGATGGAGCACTGTCTGCTTCACCAGGCTGCACATCTCCATCAGTTCTTTTAGTTCATAGGGTATTTGATGTCTCCGCCAGATGCTGTTACCTTGGAGTGAGAGCAGGAGCTGGTGGGCAGCTAACTTAACTCTCGTGACTCCCTTCAGTGATGATTTGAGAAGATACTGTTAGATAATGGGACACCGTCTTCCCAAGTGGCACAGTGGGAAAGAATCTGCCTGCCAGTGCAGAAGACACAGGAGATTTGGGTTCGATCTTCGGGTCAGGAATATCCCCTGGAGTAGGAAATGGCAGTCCACTTCAGTATTCTTGCTGGGAAAATTGCATGGACAGAGGAGCCTGGTGGGCTACAGCCCATGGCTTTGCAAAGAGTCGGACATGACTGTACACATGTGAGTGTGTGCAGTGGACCACCAGGGTGTTAGCAGATCCAACTAGGTTGGAATTCTGAAGTTCTTCATTGGGATGATTTTGGGGAATTTGCTTTGCTCATTGTATTTTAAGTGTGTGCGTGCCCAGTCCTGTCCAACTCTTTGCGACTCCGTGTACTCTAGCCTGCTAGGCTCCTCTCTCCATGCAATTTTCCTGGCAAGAATACTGGAGTGGGTTGCCATTTCCTACTCCAGGGGATCTTCCTGACCCAGAGATTGAACCTGAGTCTCCTGCGTCTCCTGCATTGGCAGATGGATTCTTACCATTGTGCCACCTGGGATCTGTTAAATGGGAATAAGAAGACGTTTAAACAACATACTTGCTTGAGTAGATGAAGCTCACAGCCTTTATGTGTGACAGTAGAACATTTACTAGCCAACTATTTCTTACCACACACTGATGTTGAAGAAAACTACAAAGCAACATATAAATTTGAAGGTTTTAATCTATACCTTTTGCTCAGAGTCTGGGGAAGTGAAAATTGTACACCGTTGCCCCTTACATTGAGAAGCATGTCGTTTAGTAAAGAGGATGATACATGAAATGACTACAACAAGTTAATATATAAGCCAGCTCTACAAGTGTGGAAAATAATTATGGAATATGATGTTCAGTACATTAGCCATTAACCACATTTGGCTACTGAGCGTTGAAAAAGCAGCTAGTCCAAATTGAGAAGTGCTGTAAATATAAAATATACACTGGATTTCGGAGACCTTAGTACAGGAATGTGAAACAGCTCTTTGAAAGATTTAAAAACATTGATTACATGTTCTAGTTGTAATATTTTGGATATAGTAAATACAATGTTAGCTTTTTTTTTTTACCTTTTGCATCTTTGTACATTTAAAAAATGTAGCTATTAAAACTTTTTAATGCCATTTATAGTTTGCATTCTGTTTCTGTCAGATGGAGCTGCTGTAGAAGTTTAAAGGAAATAGAGGGAAAAAATGCACACGGTTGTAGACAAAACATTTTATGGAAGAGATAGACTGTCAGCTGCTTCTGGAGGGAGTGGGGCTGATCTTGTCCAGTATAGTCAAAGAAAGATGGCGGTTATGGTGATGGCCCTGTGCATGAGAGCAAGAGCTGAAACTTGCAGTATTGTGAGCGATAAGGAAATACTTTGAGTAGAGTGTTTGTTTTGAGACATGGTGGAAAATCAGGATTTAAAGGGAGATGGGATTACATTTTAGATGATTGTGTTCTTGTACTGAATAAATGATTAATGTGTATTTGTTGACTATGTTAGAATGAGTAGTTTAGAACTGATCCTGTGAAGAGGGGGAAGTTATTAAACTTTGGAAGGTAGATACGTGACAGAGAGAGTTCTGAGATTCTTCTGATGATGTGGATGTGATGATATGAGGTGAGAGGCTGGAGATGGGGAACCAAGTGAGGGACTGCTGTAAAGATTGATGTGTGCTAGACTGGGGTGGTGGCCCTGGGAATCAAAACCAACAAGCTCCCTACTCTCATGGAGCTTGAAGTCTTGTGAGTGAAACTTATCAGCAAACTGACAGTGCATATATAGAGATAAAGAAAGTACACAGTGCTGGGAAGCTAAACTACTTAGCTGTGGTGAGGATTGGAGGCATTGGGTCAGAGAATGCTTCTACAGCAATAGTCAGTTGTCATTGACCCTGAGGAATGTGTGCAGCTCCTCAGTAAGCGCATTTGTGGTGAAAGATTTGGAAAGTAAATCCCTTGGAGACAGGAAAAAGTGTCAGGAGAAAGAGAGCACTGGTTAGGGAGTCAGGAGACTTGTCTCTGCCTTTTGTTTGTGTGTGACCCTGGGAGGTTTCTTCTTCCCGAGCTTCATCTTGCACATTTGTGAATGTGGAGTAGCAGACAAGATCTTGAAGCCTTAGCCTTCTAATTGAATATTGTCAGCTTGATGTGTTTACCATGTCGTATCCTGATTGATGAGTGGTCTCTGTTAGGGCCTCAGAAGGGAGAATGGGACCTGCTGGTGAGAGCAGGAAGCCTTTGTCCCCCCAGCCTCACCTTCTCTGGTTAATCTTTCACCAACATACAGGCACGATCGGTCGGTGAGGAGAGGGATTGACCCTGGGCGAGGGGATTGAATTGGATCCAGAAATAGGACAAACTATATAAGAAAGTACAAGAGGAGAGTCCATAGTTTTGTTGATAAGGGAATGGTGGTACCACAGTCAGAATCAGGGTGGGAAACCTGTTTTGGGGAGAAAGATAATGAACTCTCCTTTGGATTTTTTGGATTGAGAGATTTAGCCTGGAAATCTTTAATATTAGTGATATAAATCAGAGCTCAGTTGAGAGGTCAAGACTAGAAAGGGATCTGGGAGTCATTAAGGTGACTTGTTGTTGTCAGAATTAAAGCACTTTTTAAGAACTAAGGGCTCAAAATTGGGCTTTGAAAAAAGTCCAGAATGGGCGAATAAAGGGTGAGGGAAGTGAACCCATAAAGATAGAGCAAGGTAGAACTGGTATGTCGTGGGACCAAGAAAGTCTTAAGTGGAAAGGATGATCCAGACTGCCAGAAACTTGGGAGAGTGAATTGTTTAGAAGATGTCTGTCCCAGGTTGAGTTCTCCAGGAAGCAGATGTTGAGACAGAGCTGGAAGTGCAGAAGGGTTATTGGGGAGAAACATGTATGGAGGAGAAAAAGAGAGAGGAAGCAGGATTGGGAAAAGGAGCTGTCAGTCTAGGACATGGACTTGACAGACCCAGGAGCTCTGGAGCAAAGATGGCCCCTTGGAGGATACCCACACTGGGGAGAAGTGATGTCACTGCCTTGCTCAGTCATTGGCTGAGGTGGGCCCCGAGGTACTAGTAGCTGGAGGCTCTGCTAAGCTCAGCTACTCCTTGTAGCCGGGCTCAGTTCCTTCCTTGAGTGCTGCAGCTCTGTGTCTGCCACAGAGTCTTTTTGAGAAAGCAATTTCATGACCCTGATAGGGATGGAAAGCAGCCATATTATAGTGACTAGGGGGGACAAGGGGCCAGAGTGGTCAAAGGACGGGGCAGCAGAGGCCAGCCCTCAGATTTGTGATCTTTTTTGTCATCACCTTGAGTGTGCACTGTGGCTTCAGATCTCTTGGAGAAGAGTAAACTAAATTAAACCACCTGGTTTCTCTGTCTTCTACTGTACAGTTCTCTCTCATACACTTGTTAATTTCTCTCAAGTCCTTTTCTCAAAAATCTTTCCTGGAATTTTGAGAAACTGGACTGCTTTACTAAGTCTCAGGTCAGATGAGTAATGCCGGCTAACTCTGGGAGTGTTAGTGACTAATAGAGGTATTATATAGACTTTTTTTTTTTTTAACTTTAAAAATTATCTGAATTAGAGATTCCAATTAAACAAAAATTCTTTCTAGAAAGAATATGCTGGTAGTTTAGTGAAATACATTAAAAAAACCCACATCTAGGTTAAGGTGATGGAGAAACAAGCTAAATGAAACTAAACCAAAAAAAATAAATAACGAAAATTCTTAAATGGGACTCATTTAGCAAACATTTGTAGGCGTCAGACACTGTCTTCTCGGCATTTCATTAGGTTTTAGTATTACAGGATAGAGATACTATAGACCCTCTCTCTAAGAAGCTTACAGAATAGTGGGAGAAATAGATGGAGGCTTACTTCTTAATACATGAATTATCTTCTTAAAGACGTTTGTTTATGCTGTGATCCAGTGGGAGGCTGGAATCTAAGGAGGCTGCTCAGATAGGGAGACTGTGTTGCCCACAGTGTGGCTTCTTCAAGAGGCATGGCAAAGCACAGTTCTTTATGGATGACTAAAGTGAGTTAATGTCATCAACTTTATAGTCCTACAGTGATTGCTTCATATAATTTTATTGGTGCTTTCTAGCTGAAATTTAAAAAAATTCATTTAACATTAATATTTTATATATATTTAAATTTTACATAAATATAAAAGCTTCGCCTTTTCTCATTTTAAAGATAGTACATAGAATATTCAAACAATACCTTAAAGTATAGAGACAAAGAAAAAGCACCTGGAATTCTACCACTAAAGACAGATGCAGTTGACTTTGCAGTGATTATCCTTTTAACATTTCTTTGTCCCTCCCTATCCTTCCTCCATCTCCCTTACTGCTTACAAGCGTATACATGCGTGCACACATGTGCATATGCATATATATTCTTTTATGTAAATAGGATACTATTTCATATGCTTTTGTAACCTGTTTTCTTAATCAGTGTGTTAGGGTCATGTTTCCATGTCAATGCAACGTAGTCACAGACATCATCATTCTTTATAATGACTATGAGCTATTTTACTGTGTTGATGAGTCATGCTTTATTTAACTGCTTTACTACTCACAGATATTTGAGATGGTTTGGTGGTTTCAGCCAGGGATGCTGTGAAACTTCCTACAATGCATAGGACACTTCTCCCTGCTCCCCAACGAAGAGTTATCTGGTCTAAAATGTCAGTAGTGGTGGAGAAAACTTCCTCTATACCTTCTCTGATATTGGATGTTGGCAATTTCTACTCTCCCACGTCTGCTCAAATGCCAGGAGTTGCTTTTCAGGCTAAAAAGTAGTTGCTTTTGTAATGTGTATTATGTTGATTACTAGTGAAGTAAAGCATCTTTTCCTATATTTGTTAGTCATTACTAATAATGACTAATTATTAGTAATTAGTCATTGTTAATTACTAATTATTAGTAATTAGTCACTGCTTTTGTGAATTTTCTATTCATGTCTGTTGTCCATTTTTAAAATTAGGTGTTCATTTCTTACTTAATAATTTCTAGGAGTAATTTGAGTATTGGAGCTATTAGCCTTTTTTGTTTATGGTGTCTCTTTTTAAAAGGAAATTTAAGACCTTCTATGTGGTCAGATTTACCAGTATTTTCTTTCTGATTTCCGAAGAGGGCCAAGTTAGCGAACTATCCAAACAACTTTTTAAAGATAGTCTATTTAAAATGTAATCCAGTGGCATATACTGTAGTTTGTCGTTGCTGTTGAGTTGCTGAGTCATGTCTGACTCTTTTGCAACCCTGTGAACTGTAGCTTACCAGACTTTTCTGTCCGTAGGATTTCCCAGGCAAAAATACTAGAGTGGGTTGCCATCTCCTTCTCCAGGGGATCTTCCTGACCCAGGGATTGAACCTGTGTCTCCTGCATTGGCAGAGGGATTCTTCACCACTGAGCCACCTGGGAAGCCCATGCTGTAGTTTAATGGCGTGTATTCTGTGGACAGCATTGCAGCAGGTGATTTTGCGTTAGCTATCCTGGCTTAATGTGTCTGTGAGTGTTATATTCCTATTGAGTCCTCCCTTAACCCTCTGCTAGTCACTGAAGGATATGGAAGAACAGTTTTAGGCAGGGTTTCCTCCCTCTCTGAGCCACAGTTAGGTATTTGAGATATTGCTAGTGTATGAAGCAGAATTCACATAAGTGCTAAATAGGAGTTCAGTGGACAGAGGGGGCAGTGAAGGGTTCCTAGAGTTTATGAAGAGTGACTGAGTCTTAAATGATGCGACTAGGTAACAGATAATGTTTCCAGCACAGAGTTTGATTGTGTGACAGGCAGTTAGGAGAGTTGGGTTCTTGGTTCCGATTTGTTACTCATCAGTTCAGTTCAGTTCAGTTCAGTCTCTTAGTCATGTCTGACTCTTTGCAACTGCAGCATGCCAGGCCTCCCTGTCTATCACCAACTCCCGGAGTTTACTCAAACTCATGCCCATTGAGTCGGTGATGCTATCCAATTATCTCATTTTCTGTCATCCCCTTCTTCTCCTGCCTTCAATCTTTCCCAGCATCAGAGTCTTTTCTAATGAGTCAGCTCTTCACATCAGGTGGCCATTGTTGGAGTTTCAGCTTCAGCATCAGTCCTTCCAATGAATGTTCAGGACTGGCTTCCTTTAGGATTGACTGGTTAGATCTCCTGAGAGTCAAGGGACTCTTAAGAGTCTTTTCCAACACCGTAGTTCAAAAGCATCAATTCTTTGGCACTCAGCTTTCTTTATAGTCCACCTCTCACATCCATACATGACTATTAGAAAAACCATAGCTTTGACTAGATGAACCTTTGTTGCCAAAGTAATGTCTCTGCTTGTTAATATGCTGTCTAGGTTGCTCATAACTTTTCTTCCAAAGAGCAAGCATCTTTTAATTTCATGGCTGCAGTCACCATCTGCAGTGATTTTGGAGCCCCCCAAAATAAAGTCTGTCGCTTTTTCCACTGTTTCCCCATCTTTTTGCCATGAAGTGATAGGACCAGATGCCATGATCTTCGTTTTCTGAATGCTGAGTTTTAAGGCAGCTTTTTCACTCTCCTCTTTCACTTTTGTCAATAGACTCTTTAGTTCTTCCTCACTTTCTGCCATAAGGGTGGTGTCATCTGCATATCTGAGGTTATTGATATTTCTCCTGGCAGTCTCGATTCCAGCTTGTGCTTCATGTAGCCCAGCGTTTCTTATGATGTACTCTGCATGTAAGTTAAATAAGTAGGGTGACAGTATACAGCCTTGATGTATTGCTTTCCCTGTTTGGAACCAGTCTGTTGTTCCATGTCCCGTTCTAATGGTTGCTTCCTGACCTACAACAGTGTGTGTGGCCTAGACAAGTCTCAGGCCTCAGTCTTTTTATCAATGAAATAAAGAGATAGGATATTTCCTAAGATTGTTGTCACTGTTAAACTTCTTATGGTTTTACTGTCAAAGGAGAATTTTTGGAAGGAATTTGTTCAGCATTTATTGAAAGCCTCCTGCATTCTGAGTAGCATGCCAGGTACTGTGGGAATGCAAGAGTGGGTAAGACATGGAAATTTAGAAATTTAGTTTTATGGGAGAGAGTAAATCATGTGCAGGAGTATAAAATAAGAAATACAGAGTGTTTGGGAAATGCAGAGTGGGGAAGACCGTCTTGATTTTGGGTGATGGAGGCTTTAGAGAGGAATGGCATTTATGTTAGGTAGAAATGGAGTTGTAGGGGTGGTTGGAACAGAAGCCTGGAGGGGGACAGGAAAGTGATACAGGGCTTGCTTGAAGTGCTGTACTCAGTTGCCTCAGTTGTGTCCGACCCTTTTGCGATTCTGTGGACTATAACCTGCCAGGCTCCTCTGTCCGTGGAATTTTCCAGCAAGAATACTGGAGTGGGTTTCCATGCCCTCCTCCAGGGGATCTTCCTGATGCAGCAGGTGAACCCGAGTGTCTCCTGAGTCTCCTGCACTGCCGGCGGGTTCTTTACTGCTGAGCCACTGGGGAAGCTCCTAAGGTGTTCTGTGTTAACTTGTTTGGCTGGTTTTGTACAGCTGGTGCAGAAGGGTGGGAAAAAATAAGGCTGAAAGGTAAAGTGGGACTGGCTTGCCAAAGGGCATAAACCTCTTTGGTTTTTACTTCTGTAGGCTTTTTATGACTTTTAGACAAGGTGGGAATGTGAGGTGAGCAGCCTTGAAAATGAATGTGGTAGAAGTGGCTAAGATGGTGATTGATTGCATTCAGGGACTTGAGTCAGAGATGATGTTGAGATTTCTGAGGCTGCGTATAATACACATAATTTAAGAGAAAGCAAGCAGCCTTTAAGCAGTGACAAGCAGGACGAGAAGATATTGTAATGAAAGGGAAAAGGAGTCCTTGTGGTAAGGGGTGGGATTTCTATTAGGACAGTGCTCTTAAGGCAGGGCATAGCATGGGTAGGAAATTGGTCATTCTCTTAGGGAGAGTTTTCTGGTAATTCGCCATCAGCTTGAAATTTTATTAATCAGACAGGAATTTTCACGCTTTAAAAAAAGATTACTCATTATGAATTTTAGTTCTGTAATTGTGTCCCTTGAGATAAGCTCGTTGGGATCTCCGCCCCTCTCTTTTTCAGTGTTGAATTTTGCCCATTACACACATCCTGTAAAGGGAAACGGTGTGTGACTGGGGGTCGGCGGGTGGGGGTGGGGGGTTCCTTTCAGAGAACCTTTGTAATCTCTGCATCTTTGGGAGGGAGGAGGGTGAGCATTAGGCACTCTTGTGTGTTAAAACACTGTGTAGTCGTTCATCATCCTTGATTTCTTCCACGATAGTTGGAGTAAAATACTTAAAAAGGGTAAACGGCAAACCGCTGAACAGGAACCGACCACAGGAGCAATTAGTCATTTCTTGTCAGTAGAGGCCCTGCAGAGGCCCTGGCAGACAGCTATGAAGGAGCTGGAATGATGAGGGCCTGGCATGGATATGGATCTTTTATTGTAGTAACAATAGTTTATTCTTCCGATCGAGGAATGAGACCAAAGTTGCTTAGCAATTATGTGGGCGTTGAAAGAATGGCCTTTGGAGGAGCAGGCATTTGAAGTAGGATAAATTCAACTTTCTCAAGAAACTTACAGTGATTAGCGTGATTCAGGGGCAGTCCTTTTACAAATCAAGAACATGTAGTCCTGTTTCCTCCTGATGGCTTTGGTCCTCATCTGTTTTCCAGGTTTCCATCTGGAGAGGAGGATGGTAACTCTTGGAACAGTTTTCCCCAAAGGCAGGTGTTGGGAGATGAGGGCTCCCAGAAAGAAAGTGGTCCCAGATTTCTAGGCACACATGGTTCTCTACCGTTGGATCTAACTTTGCTCCACTAAATAAATAGCTGTAACCATCTTGCTGGGAGAACTGACCTGGTGGGCACGGGTCCCTCACTTCCATTAGCAATCAGGTGACCAGGCATGGCCGCAGCACGCAGGTCACTTTTGTATGGTCAGGGCTCCCCATTTGTCCAGGAGGAAAGGGGAAGGGTAGGGCCTGGAAAGGGCACCAGAGTATAAGGTTTGGGTTCTAGTCCTCATCTCACTGCACCAAAAACTATGTGATTTGAGAGACATCTTCTCATCTCTGAATTAGCTTCATCTGTACAGAAGCAGTGCTGTCTACTCTCCAGGGGTAAGACTAAAAGCAACTAATGGATAGTGTGAATCTACTCTAAAAAAGTATCAACTGCTGTGTACCTTTATGGAGATTTTATGTCTTGTTACTAGTTTATATTCTGGCCTTCAGGAATCCTCTTTTTTTTTTTTTTAATACCTTTTACTTAAAAACTTTGAGATACTGTTGTTACTTTATTGAAAGAGGACTTCCCTGTTCTAGACCTTACTAACAATGAAAAAAGCTGAATTTCTGATCTAAAGTATAGTTCTTTCTGTTGAATTCATGAAATGAGTTTTGGTTGACAGTTAAGGATTAGACTTTTCAAAACATTAGTTTTAGAAACAAGTCACCAACTCTTCATTTTGCAGTGAGGGTACTGAGACTAAGCAAGTAAGCAGCAAAATATTCTAGTATTTTAAAAGGGTAAATGGCAAACCACTGACCAGGAACAGACCACATGAGTACTGTGGGTACTGAAGTCGGGTCCTTTAATATAATCTGATGCCTCTCTCACAGTTGGCTTAACTAAAATAAGGTAGTTAAGAAAGTTATCCTTGAATTCAGTTATCCCTATATTTTTTAAAAGTTCTGTTTAATTATCCATGGTTGGAGTCTAGGGTTTAAATCTGAATCTTCAGTGAGATCACTGGATTGAACTAAAGCACCTACACAAAGATGTTGATTTTAGAAAACTGGGAACACAATTATGTTCCTTATTACTGGAGAGTGTTGGACCAGGGTTTACAAAACCTGACTTAATCTCAGTACTCCTAAGTCACCTTAGTCAAGAAAAACAAATTTAAGCTCTTTGAGCCAGTACTCACCATCTGTAAGATGGGAAGGGTGACAATATAGCATCTAAGGCCCCTACCAGTACGTTAGTTGTAGGGTAGGGGTTTCTGTGAAACCCAAAGGCAGAGAAAGGGATGGGTGTGGGAGAGATTGTTGTCTCCTTTTTGTACCCAGAGAATTTTGCATTAATCAGTTACTTTTCTCATATTATCCCTCTATCTGGAAAACCTTCCAGTTGCCCTTTTCCTACCCCAAGTGACAGTGAAAGTGGTAGTCACGATCAGTTGTGTCCGATTCTTTGCGACACCATGGACTGTAGCCTACCAGGTTCCTCTGTCCATGGGATTCTCCAGGCAAGAATACTGGAGTGGGTTGGCATTTCCTTCTCAAGGGGATCTTAGCTGCCCCAAGGATTGAACTCTGGTCTCCTGCATTCCAGGCAGATTCTTTACCATCTGAGCCACCAGGGAAGCCCTTTCCTACCGAAAAGCTCTCCTTATTTTAAGGCCTAGGTTACATTTTATTTAATATATGAAGTCATTGTACCACACACTATTCTTTCTGAACTCATTTATTGCCCTTATACCTTATTCATCCATTAGTCATGGTACATTGCTGTGGAATATGTCTCCCTTTTTCACTTAATTTTTAGGGGGTAAGTTAATGTAGAAGATAAAGTATAGAGTTCGAAGATAAGCCAGTTTAGCTGTGTGGTACTTCCCTGGTGGTCCCGTGGCTGACTCCACGCCCCCAGTGCAGGGGCCCTAGGTTCCATCCCTGGTCAGGGAACTAGATCCTGCATGCCGCAGCTAAAGGTCCTGCCTGCTGCAGTAAAGACTGAAGATCCTGAGTGCTGCAACTGAGACTCAGCATAGCCAAATAAATGTAAAACAATTTTAAAAAATAAATATTAAAAGATTTAATGTGAGCTTAAGCTGGCCATTAAGAAAAATGTATGTGTATGTATATATGCTTAATTTTTAAAATAGCTATTACATTTTTTGAATAGTAAAAATTTTTCCAGAACTTAATAAAGAGGAAAATCAAACTAGTTCCCCCCCTCACTGTTATTTGTTTCTTATATATACTTGTAGAGTTTTTAAGTTTTTTTCTTCCTTTTTCTTTTACATAGAAGCACACTGTATGTAGTCTTAGGTTTTTTTTTTTTTTTTTTCACTTAAGGCACCTGGGAGATCTTTTCATTTCACTACACACAGTAAGTTCCTCGTTGTTCTTAATGTTTTATGGATATACCATAGGTTAACCTGTGGTTGGGAGTTTTTACTTGGGTAAAGTCCCAAATAATTTTAAAATCTGAAAGACCGTTGAGCCTTATAAGAGGACTATGTTCTTTATTTTTCTATATTTCCACAGTATGTTGCCGTTTTTAAGCACTTTATATTCTTGAAGTAGATCCTCATGAAACCTCTTTGGAGATAGATAATTACTCTGTAGGTGTTACAAGGTAAATAAAGAAAGGAAATGTCTATTTAGGATTTTCTGACTGTGGTGCAAGATTCAGTAAAAGCTCCACCGTGCCCTTTTCATGTGCTGTACTACTGGCAAATAGAGAGTTTACTTGAGAAACACAGCCTGCTTTGTAGGGCTGATAAAAGTCTTAATTACTTCATTTATAACCATTTGTGTACTTCCTTCACTTTACTTACTTCCTTAAAACCAGCAGAGCATGTCGAAAAGGATCTCCACATAAATGAAGCTTTGAGAAACAAAACAAATGTAGAAAGAAGATATGCAAATGTTATTTTTATAGATTAATTTTTTAAATTGTAAAAAATCCTAACTGAAATATGTGTATGCAGAAAAATGTGAGTTACTTAATGGAATTGGAAGTATTCATTGAGGTGGATGTGGCTTCTTCAGCAGTTGAATGGGTAGAGCTGAGAAAAACAGGGAAGATTTTAACCTGGGATTTAACATCTAATAAGATTCTGTGTTAGAGGAAGTACCACCTTAGCTGTATAATTTGACCTATTTAGAATGCACAAATGAAATGGAAGGAATTTAAGTTTTATTTTTAAATTTTCACTTAATATGAAACACAGTAATCAAATAGCCCAAACTGCTAACTCAACTACCTGAATGTTAAAGTATGCTTTTAGACTATGGCAAGACGAGAATGCAAATTCTCTACAAAATATTTTCAGCCATTTTGGTGACTCCTGAGATATTTTTGCTATTATTTTTTAATATATTTTTAAACCAGGTACTTGATTTCTTTCTCTTTTCATATTTATCCTGAAAAGTTAACCTAGCATCATGGAGTTATAGAGATGATTGGATGACTAGAGATTACTAATCAATATTTGATACATGTGTATATTAACTTGGCCCTTGAACAAAAGAGAGAAGTGAAGCAGAGAGAGGTTGGGGCCAGCCTGGCGTGGCCACCTTGTCCAGAGCCCCCAGCTGCAGCTCTTCAGTACCTGGTGTTTTCTTTTACAGCTTTAATTGACAGACACTGCTCTGCTTGGGGAGATGTTCAGTTCTGAACACATTCTCTTGCTCTTACCCCCCTTTTTCTTTCTAATGTGGGCCAATTTATAAACGCCTACAAGGAGTACGTGCAGAAGGGAATGGCAGTCCACTCCAATATCCTTGCCTGGAGGATTCCATGGACAGAGAAGCCTGGCAGGCTGCAGTTCGTGGGGTCGCAAAGAGTCGGACATGACTGAGCGACTAACACGCACACAGAAGTAGTGCGTATCTTTCATGGAGCCTGGCTCATTGTAGGCAAGTGAAAGAGACTCTTTTGACGTGAGCTGAAACTGAAGAGGGAATGAGACCCTGTCGATGACAAGCGGGAGCCTGGCAGCTGGCAGTTTATTTTTCATCTTTCTCTCCCCAGGGTCAGGGGCAGCCGTTTGTGTTCCTAGAGTGAAGTGCCACGTGCTGCTTAGTGCTGCCTCTAAACTGCTCTCTTTCTTCCTTACAGGTCCTGTCCCATAACCTGTGCACGGTGCTGAAGGTTCCACACGACCCGGTTGCCCTTGAAGAGCACTTCAGGGATGATGACGAGGGACCTGTCTCCAATCAGGGCTACATGCCTTATTTAAACAAGTTCATTTTGGAAAAGGTATGAGTCTAACCTCTTCCTGCTTATAGCGCGGTGTTCAGGTTACACATTTCAGGTGGGCCCCACACACCCTTGTTGGTGAGTTCCCTAAGGAGCTTAGCTGTGAAGCATCTGTCGATAAATCAGAATGAAAGAGGAGACTGGTAGTGCTTCCTCTTTCTCTCTCTTCTCCAGTGTCTTCTAAACTTTGGTTCTATATTTTTACAGTTGGCTCTTTTAAAATTAAGAACTGTATTTTGTGTTAACCTGTACCTGTCTTCTCTTTGGGAGCTTTTCTTTTTTCTTTTTAAATTCTGGTTCCACATATATCAGAATTGTTAAAGCATGGATTTGACATAATATGATTTTTTGTTTTGAATTTTGATTCTACATGTACCAGAATTAAAGCATGGATATGATGTGGTAAAATATCTATACGTTACACATATTATACAGCAAAGTTTTCATCCTGGACTTTTCTAGGTACGACGTGGATGTTTCCTCTGGTACGTTATGACTAAGGATGCTATAAACTATTTGGTGTTTGGAAGCCAAATATAACCTGTTGATATTTTCTGCCTCATTTTAGTTCTCCTTTGGTTTGGATAATTAAAAATTGACACATTGAATTGTCAGATTTAATGTTCTTTTATTTAAAAAAAAAATAAAGTAATGGCATATTTAATTAAAAACACCCATTCCAGTGTTCTTGCCTGGAGAATCCCAGGGACAGGGAAGCCTGGTGGGCTGCCGTCTATGGGGTCGCACAGAGTTGGACACGACTGAAGTGACTTAGCAGCTTAGCAGCAGTGATTTAAAAGTTATGAAAGACAGGAATTCCCTGGCAGTCCAGTGGTTAGGGCTCCATGCTTTCACTGCTGTGGTCTGTGTTCAATCCCTGGTTGGGGAACTAGTATACTGCAAGATGCAGCCAAAAAAAAAGAAAATAATTAAGTAAAGTCTTAAAAAATTACATAAATTAGCTTGTTATTAAATAGGCAATTAGTACAAATACATGAGATAAAAAGGAAATTCCCTTTTTAGTCTGAGTCTTTAGGAGTAACCACTTTTAATTATTTGGTGACCTTTTTCTATGCATGCAGACACATACCTATACAATGCATAGTGTTCTATTTCTGTACCAATAGGATCGTGTTACATAAAGTTCAGTCTGTTTTTTTAACTAAGCAATATATTACTCTCATCTTTCCATATTATGTACATTTAGTTTAGATATGAAAAGTAGTCACATATGCACATTAAGGGTTGGGAGTTCCTACTTTTGCTTATTTGGTAAGATTCTTTAGAGGAATTTTTTTATTATTATTTTTATTATTTCTGGGAAGGGTTGTGCATAACTACTAAAATTATTTGCTTTCATTGTAAAGGTATAAAGGAAATACAATTATATGTTTTTTAAAGGAGTTCTCAGGTCTTAAATAAAAAACCTTTTTTAGAGTTGCTATAATGGGAGATACAAAATATTGGAAAAAATGGTAACATTTTCTCAATATAGTCAGTGTTGCTCTCAAGATGTTGGGAATTTGAATTAACAGATGTGACAGCTGACAACTGTATATTTCTTGGATTATTGAAGTAATAACATGTCAAGTTACTCATTCCTGAAGTGAGGAGATCAATTAAATTTTTCCTGGCTTCCTGCTCTCTTGCGTTGAAAGTTTTCTGCCCTGTAGAATTTTTGTAACTCCCTGGAGGATCCAGTAACTTTTTAATTGAAGGAAATGAAAGGATTTTCTTTTCCAATAAAATCATGCACATTCCAGAGGTGTAACATGATTTATTGAATGAATGAATAATTTAGTTTAGAGATAAAATAAATACTGGGCCAAATTTGAGAACTAAATATCTGTGTAGATGAGATTGTGAAACTTTCCTTAATGGTATCACACTGTCTTAATTGATTGTTAAACTATTCTACCTTCTACCTGCTTCTGTAATGGAACTTTTATGATGAAAAAGATGTGGCATTGCCCCAGCCCTGCAGTATCTGAATGGGCAGCAACTGTATTTAAAAGCAGAGAGAAACCTGTCACCCATCAGTGCTCCCTTCAGGTTGTGATTATCACTTGAGATTAGCCTTTTAATTAGGTAATAAGTCATACACTTACTAAAGCAATGTCTGAAATGAATGAAGACACGCTAGCTATTAATTTTTACTGTTATATTCTTTCTTCTAAGTTGTCGATGTCTGGGAGATTTGAACAAACAATAACAGAAATGGCTTTGCATCGACCAATTAATGGTACCTCAGTGGGCTTCCCTGGTGGCTCAGAGGTTAAAGCATCTGCCTGCAATGCGGGAGACCCAGGTTCGATCCCAGAGTTGGGAAGATCCCCTGGAGAAGGAAATGGCAACCCACTCCAGTATTCTTGCCTGGAGAATCCCATGGACAGAGGAGCCTGGTGGGCTACAGTCCACAGGTTGCAGAGTCAGACATGACTGAGCGACTTCACTTCACTTTACTTCAGTGTTTCTCTGCCTGGAGAATCCCATGGACAGAGGAGCCTGGTGGGCTACAGTCCACAGGTTGCAGAGTCAGACATGACTGAGCGACTTCACTTCACTTTACTTCACTGTTTCTCTCTATATGATCATCTTTACATGACTCATTTCCTTTGAGGAAAAAGCTTGCTTCCAGATGTTCTCTCATTATCCTCCTCTGTCTTTTCCTCACTTAAAGAATATCTGCTGTGACATTTTGTCCTTGCTGACTTTGAGTTGAGTGGCCAATGTTAATTGGTTTCCATCAAGTGGTGGCTAGTCTCATCTAGCTCTTGGGAACATTTTACTAGGACTCAATGTTGAAGTTCATGGCCACCAATGTACTTCCAGTCAGGAAGGCCTTGCAGACTGCAACCTCTTTGCCCTGAACTCAATCCTCAGTGGGTAATGGCTTGCCCATTCATTCAATAATTTTGTGTGTTCTCCCTAAGCAAATAAAGGGAGAAAATTTAGATAATCTCCACATTGTATCCAGGATGTAGGGAAAAAACTGTTCACCTCCCTCTGATAATGCATGCATAGATACTAAGTCTCTTCAGTCATGTCCAACTCTTTGCAACCCTATGGAACATACCTGCCAGGCTCCTCTATCCATGGAATTATCCAGGCAAGGATACTGGAGTGGGTTGCCACTCTCTTCTCCAGAGGTTTTTCCCAACCCAAGGATCACACCTGCATCTCTCATGTCTCCTGCATTGGCAGGTGGGTTCTTAACCATTAGCACTGCCTGGGCTGAGGCATATATCTTGTGCATCTTGGGAAGTAATTTCAAAATAAATGCTGGGCTTCCTTTGGAATTCTAATCCTTACCCTTGTTACCCTTGAAATAGGCTATAGCCAAAGTATCTTCATCAGCTCATTTCTATAAACCACACCTTGGGGTTCCTTGGTGGCTCAGATGGTAAAGAATCTGACTGTAATGCAGGAGACTTGGGTTCTTGCCTGGAGAATTCCATGGACAGAGGAGCCTGGTGGGCTATGGTCCATGTGGCAGCAGAGTTGGACATGGCTAAGTAACTTTTACTTTCATAATCCATACCTCAGGGTTTAATCTTAAGGCAGATAGATGACACAGAAGCCTAGAAAGCACTGTGGCAACTAAAATCTTCAATTGTCTTTTATATCTTTTCCCCAAACTCCTTAAGGTCATAATGTAGGCCTCTTACTCTTTGCAGGAACTTCTATATCTTCTTTCTTTCCACTGACACAAAGTTTCTTAAATTTTCCTTAATGCATTATAGGACAGAAATAAAATATTGCTATACTAATAAGGGGGCACTTCAGAGAAGGAAGTATTTTAAAAATAGTTTTTACATGATGTTCTTGCTTGTCTAGGGAAATCTCCTGTTGCTGGAGACCATTTATTGTCATCCAGATATGCCCCTACTTCTGAGAAGGAAGAAATGGGTGGATTTCTTTATCTCAGTGCCAAATCTCTAGTTTTCAAGATGTTTCTACGTTAAACCTGGATTCGAAGCGAAATGATTACCTCTTAGAAGTAGGGGCACTAATCAATCTCCAGGGATATTGTCTTCTTAGTACTAGGTCAAAAAAACCTTTGCCCCATCACAGAGGCATGTAAAATATTCATTGTGGGAAAAGAAGTCTCAGGCTCTAGCAGTAAGCCATAGTGAAGAGTTGTCACTGCTTAAAGATACACGTAACAGAGTTTGGTACTCTAGTTACTACTAGTACTCTAGTCCACTACTCTGAAGTACTCTAATCTTGAAGTCCGTGTTGGCTACACGTTGGACTCACCTAGGGAGTTTTTCAAAAAAAGAAAGCACAACACAGAACACATCCAGACCGCCTGAATCATAATGTCAGGTGGGCTGTGTTTTATAAAAAAGTTCACCAAGTGGTTCTTTGTATGTGAGTCTTAAGAGCTGTTGAAGCCATTGTCTAGTTTCTGATCCTAGCTCCTGGAGACCTGGTTGTAAGTGGGATTTGTTTTGCAGGAGTCATAGAATCTATTTTCTGGTTTGAATGGAGTTTTCCAATCTATCTAAATTTTTTCATTTTTGGCTTCTCTTTCTGATCTGCCTGTGGAACTTTCTTTTGTCATATAAAGCACAAGTACAGACAGATGGAGACCCAATTATTTAATGGATGGAGTTTTTGTAGTTGGAATTGCATTCAGGACTTCCAAATTTAGAGTGTCCAAAGGGAGCTTGCCAATGAATGTTCCTCCCTATCTCTTTCTGTCTCTTATTCTGTATTGCCTATTTTCTCTTTGATTCTACACACTTGATGTCACAGGCTTACATCTCAGGCCTCAAGATGCTTAGCTTGCTTATTTTAATCCAAAATGGGAACACATACTGTGAGATTTTAAAGAATCCCAGAGAATCTCTTACATGTATTCCATTTCCTACCACTCATTCAGTACCTCAGGTTGCTGGGAAAGGTGGGAGATGGGAAGAAGGAGACGGCTCTTGAAACCTTTCTAATTTCCTTTTTAATGCTCCCTGTTGTTAGTCTCAGCCTTCAGCAGTCAAATGCTATGTCTTGAAGACTTTCTCACCTCTTTCTTTTCTTTTTTTTCCTCCTGATAGGAGACTTACTTGGCTGCAAGGAGATGGAACTGGGCTTTTGGAGGACAGATCCCCCCCCACCTTTTTTTTTTTTTCTGGTTCCTGGTGTCCACTGTTTCATGATATTAGTCTAGCCTATCCCCTGTATTGCTGTCCAACAAGATGATCCTGCTTTTATCTGACATTTCACTGGTTTCTGTGACTGAGATCTGTAGACTCACTGTTGGCATCCTGTCATAAAGATATCTCTAACTATATACTTCTTCTCTATCTCATGACTTCGGTGACGCCCTGGAATCTCTCAACACTTCTCTGTCCATTCACTGGGGCATGTGCACCCTTGGATGTCCCGAGCACTGTATGTAGACTGTAGGGAGCACTGTATGTAGGGAGTCATGAGGTTTATCTTAGTCTTGTTCATCTCCACACCTCCCTCCATCTAGTGCCATTGAAAGTGAAAGAGGTCACTCAGTCATGTCCGACTCTTTGTGACCCCATGGACTGTAGCCCTCCAGGCTCCTCAGTCCATGGGATTTTCCAGGCAAGAGCACTGGAGTGGGTTGCCATTTCCTTCTCCAGGGGATCTTCCCAACCCGAGGATCAAATCTGGGTCTCCCGAATTGCAGGCAGACGCTTTACCATCTGACCACCAGGGAAGCCTAGTGCTCATATTGGATTTAAGGGTAAGTTCAGTGTTGGTCTTCCCCCAGACTTTTAAATCCTCACATAGGTTACACCTTGGGAATTATGTCACTTGCCCTGGGATTCCCAGTTTCCCACATGCTGTTAATGCCTGACTTTAAAGTTCAGCCCCACAAAGTCAGTAACTCTGCTGACCTGCTTTTCTCACATCTGTCACCTCCTTTCCCGCTATACCCTCAGAGCAGAATGAATGAGATTTCTACTTCTTTATATTTAGAGGGGCCTCCCTATTATTTCATACTCTCCTTCTTCCCAGGAACACTGAGCCCTGTGACTCAGCATTAAATATAGTTGAGTTGGAGGATAAAATAAACTCATCTGATGATAAGAGAACACATTCCAAAAAGTATTTATATCTGTCAAATGCACATTCTTGAAAATCACGCTTCTCTTTGAGCTTTGCTGGCAAAGATACCTGCAGCTAGCAGAGACATTCTTCATGATTTCCTAAATTTCCCATCCTCTGGGTTTTTAAGCCCCGACTCTACTACCATAGGCGTTTACCACAAATATTTTAGCATATATAATTAATTTAGCAAATATACTGAGTGTGTGCTATATATCAAGCGCTATTCTTAGAAGATCATTAGATAGTGGTCAAGAGTAAGTTGGTCAAAGAAACCAGGAGGCATTCTACTTGAGTTAATAACACAATTAAAGTGACTGACAGTTGAAGAGATGCTGGAAGAATACAAGGCTCCTATCCTGAGAAACTTGAAGCCTAGGTGGCTAGGGAGACATTTTATGTATTTAATATGAGAATGGTCCAAAGAGGTCAAAGTTTTATGGAAGCTTAAAAGAAAACATGGCTAATTCTGCCTGGGACAGTTTAAAAGCAACGATTTCTTGGAAACTCTTGAATACTAAACTTATTTTTGCCTTAAGCAAGGCGAGTCTAGTTAGCATAACATGATTGGTTTTGCTTACAACCATTTACTCAAGTTGATCTGTTTTTTTGGCTGCCCTTAAATTGGCAGACCTGAACTCATTATCATTCAGACCTAAAATACCACATATTTCCCACTCTTGCTCTCAGTTTGTTAAAGTTATTTTTCTGTGAATTGGAAGGCAAGGACAACTTAATGTGAAGGATACAGTTCACTGAAAATTTAGTTGATATTATGTATAAGCTTAATACAATTAACATTAAGAGGGTTACGCTACTTTTAAATTCACCTAAGAATATTATAAGTGAGAAAAGTCTGGAGCAGGCAAAAAGATGAGACAAACTGTGCTGATTCTTACCAGCATCACTATTCCTTCTGTTTTGGGGGCATACAGACCGTATTTCTACATTTGTCTTTCAATCACATACAGCAGTCTGCCTGACTTCTGACCACGGTCACACAGGAAAGAGGTGGTAAAGCTAGATGTGAACTCAAGTATCCTGGCTTCTAGGTGGCACTAGAGGTAAAGAACCTGCCTGCCAATGCAGAAGACATAAGGACGCAGGTTTGATCCCTGACTCAGGAAGGATCCCCTGGAGGAGGAAACAGCAACCCACTCCAGTATTCTTGCCTGCAGGATCCCATGGACAGAGGAGCTTGGTGGGCTACAGTCCATAGCATCACAAAGAGTCGGACACGACCAAAGTGACTTAGCATGCAAACACATTCTGGCTTTTGTTCCCTTGCCTTTAATAAGCTAATTGTAATTCTAGGCCTTAAGCAAGTATAGTATGATTAAGGCACTGAAGACAGTTGAGTGTGCCCAGGTGCCAGAAGATAAGAGAGAGGATATTAGAAGATGAAGTTGGAATTGTGTAGAGCCATATAGACCATAAAAACTTGGGATTTTATTATAAGAGCAACAAGAAACTATAGGTGGGTTTTAAGTGGATTAGTGATAAAAATCTCATTTGTAATTTTAACATAACATTGTGCCATGTAGCAAGTGAATTAAATGAGAGTAAGAGAACTATTCAGTGGCCCACGTAAGCAATAATAGCTTAGACAAAAGTAGTATGGGAAAATGGAGAGACATGAATTGGATTTATTTATATGTTGAAGATAGAGCCAATAAGGCTTTCTGTTGGATTGGGAAGAAGCTGGGGAGGAGAAAGACAGAATCAAGGGTAATAATTAAAATGTTTAGCTTTAAGCAGGAAGGGATAGGTAGTGGTGCCATTTACTAAAATAGTGAAAATTGGGAGAAGAATATGTTAGGGTTAAAATCAATAGTGTTTTTTTTTTCTTTGAACAAAGAGGCCTAGAATAAATATCCAGTTAGAAATTTATACATCTGGAGTATTTTAAAGAGTTTGAGCCTAGAGGTGTACATTTTGGTGTAGTTAGCACTGAGAAGGAAGTTTTAGTTATTGGGCTAAATACGATTAGCTACAAAGTGTCCCAACTTAGTTTGAGCAGAAATATTTGAGCAAAAATAGTATGACTTGCAAAGACTGGTCAAGTGGGGTCAGACAGGAAAGAGAAAAAGTAGGAGAGAGTATAAATGAACATAAACATTTCAAGGAGGAAATGCTCCTGAAATGTCAATTAAGATGAAGACATAGATGTTACCCCTTGGATCTGGCATCAAAGAAGACATTTTGATAGTCATTTATCTGAGTTTTAAACAAATTTACTGAAGTAAAATTGAGATACAGTAAATAAACTTCTCAGAGTTAAAATGAAATCTACCACTTGAAAAATTTTAATGTTAAGCATCCATCCATGATGGCTTCCCAGGTGATGCTAGTGGTAAAGAACCTGCCTGCCAATGTAGGAGATGTAAGAGATAGAGGTTAGATTCCTGGGTCAGGAAGATCCCCTGGAGGAGGGCAGGGCAACCCATTCCAGTATTCTGGACTGGAGTATCCCCATGGGCAGAGGAGCCTGGTGGGCTACAGTCCATAGGGTTCCCCAGAGTGAAACAGAACTGTAATATGGAAACTTAGCAGACATATGTCCCTGGAGCTATCTTTGTGACCAAGATGATTAACATATTTGTGCTCCCAAGAGTTTTGTTCCCCTGAATAGTCTTTCCCTCCCCTTCTCCCTAGGAGGAATTTGTCCACATTCTTGAATTTGTCCTCATCCTTTTGTCCTCGGCCAAGCACGTACTGGCATTGTCACTATGTATTAGTTTGATTTCTTAGAATTTTATATAAATGGAGTCATACACTGTGAATTACTGTTTTTCTGACTTCTCTTACTTGACATAATTTGAGATTCATCTCTGTTTTTGTGTGTTATCATCTGCTTTTATTGCAGAATAGTAACCCACTGTATGAATATTCTACAATGGCTTATCCATTTATTTTGGAAAGACAGATAGGTTGTTTTAAGTTTGGGCTGCTTAAATTAAGGCTTCTATGATAAAAATTAAAGTCTACGGGTGGATCATGTGATATGGTCAGTTGTTTGAAAACCTGATACACTCTTTATGGCCTGTGATATTGGTGTCATATTCAAGAAACTTGTATAACCCAAAGTCATATTCCAGAAGTTTCACAGTTTTAAGTTTGACATTTAGCTCTGTGGTTCATGTTTTGAATTAACTTTTGAATATGATATGAAGTCGAGTATAAATTAAAGTCACTTTTTATGCATATGGATATTAAATTGCTGTAGCAATACTAGTTGAAAATACTGTCTGTTCACGACTGAGTTACCTTTGGTCTTTGTCAAAAATTAGTTGTCCATTTATGTCTGGATCTTTTGGTAACTCTCTGTTGTGTTATATGGAAACAAGCATCTTTTTTAATTCCAGTATTATACTATCATGGTTATTGTAGCTATAAGTCTTTAAGTTAGATAGCATTTGTTCTCAAGCTTTCTTCTGTCTCAAATTATTTTTGTTATTCTAGGTCCTTAATATTTCCTTATAAATTTTAAAACCAGTTCATTAATTTCTGCAAAAGTGTCTGCTGTAATTTTGTTTGGGCTTACGCTGAACCTACAGATAAATTTGGGGAGAATTGACATTATCAGAGTATGTCTCTATATTTATTTAGAGCTGCCTTTCTGTCAGCAATCTTTTATAGTTTTCAATATACAGTTCTTTCCCATATTTTACTAAATTTATTCTAAGTATCTCAAAGTTTTGAATCTTTTATAAATTGGATTTTATTGCACTTTACTTTCCAATTGCTTGCAGCCAGTTTCCAGAACTACACTTGTTTTCCTTTGTATTAACCTTGTAACTTGTCATGTTAATACTGAAATCACTTACTTATTCTAGTAGTGTTGTTGTAGTTCTTTAGGATTTTCTGTGTAGATGATCATGTTATCTGAGAATAATGGAAATTTTCTTTTTTCTCTAATCTGATGTTTTAAAATTTGTTACCTTGCTTGATTGCTCTGACTTGTATCTCTAGTACGGTGTCTTAATAAAAGTGATGAAGGCAGACATCTTTATTTCTTTTCTACTCTTCAGAAGTAAACATGTGGGCTTGATTGCTAAATATTATGTTGAAAGTGAAAGTCACTCAGTTGTGTCCGACTCTTTAGTCCATGGGATTCTCCAGGCCAGAATACTGGAATGGGTAGCCTTTCCCTTCTTCAGGGGATCTTCCCAACCCAGGGATCAAACCCTGGTCTCCTATTTCGTAGGCAAATTCTTTATCAGCTGAGCCACAAGGGAAGCCTAAGAATACTGATCTGGTAACCTGTCCTTTCTTCAGAGGATCTTCCAGACCTAGGAATCGAACCAGAGTCTCCTACATTGTAGGCAGATTCTTTACCAGCTGAGCTATAGCTGTAGGATTTTTGTAAATCATATGTATTCATTTAAGGAAATTTCCTCTGTTCATAGTTTTGCTGTGAATTTTTATCAGGAATAGATGTTGGATTTTGACAGATGCTTTTCTTGCATCTAACCAAATATGACATGGTTAGGAAAAATTACCTAAGCTGGGTAAACTGTCAAGCCCGCCAGCTGGCCCACAAAATTCTTGAGGTGGCCCACGCCAAGCAGCTAGCTGGGCAGGGACACAACCTCACCTACCAGTAAACTGACTGCCGTGGCCGCCCTGACTACCAGCCTTACTCACCAGTGGGCTGAAACCAGTCTATGATCCTGGGTCTGGCAGTCAGAGATACCTGGACTTATTTCTATTAGTGAGAAACCATAGCCCCAGGACCTGGATTAACCTACCAGTCAGCAGGCATTGGTCCTGGGACCCCACCAGGACCCCATGTCCAGAGACTCCAGAACCCATATCTGCTCACTAGTAGGCTGGCACTAGCCTCAGGCCTCTTGGGCCACTCAGCCAGCTATCAGAACCTGGCCCCACCCACCAGCAGACTGACATCAGCTCTGGGACCCTGAATGCCACAGCCAGCTGCTCCAGGACCCAGTTCCACTCACCACTAGGTCAGAACTAGCCATGGGGACCTCGTTGCCCCTGGTCTCTTCGTCTAGCTACCTTGTGACCCAAGCCCATCTACCAATGGGAAAACCTGGGCTAGTTGTGCCCAGATGAGCCCCATTCACTAGCAACTGGCAGCCTCTGCACTAGGAGGGCCTGGTAAATAACCTGACCAGGGGCCAGCCACACATATCACACTCCCACAGAAGTTAGCCTGACATAGTGGAAGGGACCACACATTCCCCAGAGAGAGCATATGGCTTTGGTGACCAGAGAATTATGCTGCTAGGCTCCTAGGACAACCCTACATAAGGACACGTCTCTAACACCAGGAAACATAAACCACATACTTAGAAATAACAGCAGAGAATTAGACAAAATGAGGCAATGGAATAATATGTTCCAAATGAAGGAATATGATAAAACCCCAGAAAAAAAACTAACTGAAATGGAGATGTGCAACCTAATTGATAGATAGTACAAAGTAATGATCACAAAAATGTTCAAAGAACTTGAGAGAAGGAGGAATGAACTTGTTGTATTCATTTGTAGACAATTGTAACAAGAGTTATAAAATAAGAACCAAACAGAGCTGAAGAATACATTACTTAAATAAAAATACACTAGAAGAAATCAAGAGTAGATTAGATTATATAGAGGAAAAGATCAGTGAATTTAGAAGATACTGTAGTAGAAATCACCCAAGCTTAACAGAAAAAAAGAGAAAAAAAGAAATTAAGAAACATCTGGGACAACATCAAGCATACAATTTCATATTATAGAGGTCTTGGAAGAGAGAGATAAAGGTGAAAAAAATATATCTGAAGACATTCTTTCTGAAAATTTTCCTAACTTGGGAAAGAAAACAGACATACAAGTCCAGAAAGTACAAACAGTCCCAAAGAAGATAAACCTAAAGAGGATAGCATCAACACATTTAAAAACAAAGAGAAAATAAAAGCAGCAAGGTAGTTGTGTAGAAGGGAGCTCCCATAAGAATGTCAGTTCACTTTTAAGAAACAACTCTTCAGTCCACAATGGAAAAAGTCATGATAAATTTAAAGTGAAGAAAGAAAAGGTTCCACCACAAAGAATATTGCACTAGCCAAGGCTGTCATTCAGATATGAAGGCGAGGTCAAGAGTTTTGCAGACAAACAGAAGTTAAAAGAGGTCAGTACCACCAATGCAGGTTTATAAGAAATGTTAAAGGGGCTTGCTAAGCAGAAAAGAAAAGGCCACAACTAGCCCTAGGAAAATTATGAAAGAAAAAAAATCTCATTGTTAAAGACATATGCATGGTCAAGCTAGTAGATCAACTAGTTATACAGCCTGTAGGAAGATAAAAGTAGCAGAATCACCTATATCCACAATCCGTAGTTAAGGGGGACACAAAACGAAAATATGTCAGAAACATTAAATGCGGGCGATGGATTTTATTATATATATAATTATATGTATATCTTTATAATATATAATTAAATAAGTATATCTATTAACTTTATTCTATATAACATATTTATACGTATTACTATATATAAACCTCATGTAAATGGAATAAATGCTCTAATCAAAAGACAAAAACTGGCTAGATGCCAAAATAAGATCCCCCACCCACCCACACACGCATATATATCCTACAAGAGACTCACTTCAGGTCTAAATATATAAGACTGAAAGTGATTGAATGGAAAAAGTTATCCCACGCAAAGGGAAATTAAAATAAACCTGGAGTAGCAACACTTATATTCTCACCCTAAGAAAATATAAGTATTGGGATGACAATATAAGTATTGCATATTAGCATATTAAAAAGCAGAGACAGTACTCTACCAAAAAAAGTCTGTCTAGTCAGAGCTGTGGTTTTTCCAGTCAGAGCTGTGGTTTTTCCAGTGGTCATGTGTGGATGTGAGAGGTGGACTATAAAGAAAGCTGAGAGTCAAAGAATTGATGCTTTTGAACTATGGTGTTGGAGAAGGCTCTAAAGAGTCCCTTGGACTGCGAGGAAATCCAACCAGTCAATCCTAAAGGAAATCAGTCCTGAATATTCATTGGAAGGACTGATGTTGAAGTTGAAACTCCAGTTCTTTAGCCACCTAATGTGAAGAGCTGACTAATTGGAAAAGACCTTGATGCTGGGAAAGATTGAGGGCAGGAGGAGTAGGGGATGATAGAGGATGAGACCATTGGATGGCATCATCGACTCAATGGTTATGGGTTTGAGCAAGCTCCGGGAGTTGGTGATGGACAGGGAAGTCTGGCATGCTGCAGTCAATGGGGTTGCAAAGAGTCAGACACAAATGAGCGACTGAACTGACTGAGCAATACTTCCAACCAACAAAATTGACTTTAAATCAAAGATTCTAACAAGAGACACAGGACATTACATAATGATAGAGATCAAGTCAAGAAGTTATAACAGTTGTAAATATATATGTATTCAACCTACGACTACTTAAATTCATAAAGCAAACATTAACAGACATAGAAGGAGAAATTGACAGTAACACAATCATAGTAGGGGATTTTAACACCTCACTTACATCAATAGACAGGTCATTCTGACAGAAAATAAATAAGGAAACTCTGGCCTTAAATCAGCATTTCTTTTTAAATTGTGTTTATTTTAGTAAGATTCCTCAAGTACATCTTAATTGAGCTAAACTATTATCAAACTAGATTTACGAACACATGTTTAACATGTTAGAAACATATGAAGATTTAATGAAGAAGCTAACTGTTTTGATAGGTTCTGCTTCCAACATTCTTTCCACTTACTACTGATATATCCTTGCAACTGTCATGTGGGAATGATCTGTGACTGACCTATGTAGGCTATGAGTGGGTCCAAATGAGGAACAGTTGCTACAGAATGTTTCTAATTCATGGCACACTAAAGATACAACAGTGTTTCCTACACGGTTACCATGACCTTGATAAGATGGTGGTTAGGAGTGATTTTACATAGCAACAGTAGTATGAATTTAATTGTTAATTTTGAACAAAGCGTCTGCGAAGAACAATAGTAATGACCTACTTTGCATTTCCTGATTAGGTAAAACACATGTGAAATATACTTCGATGCACCCAATAGATATACATCTGATTTATGTAGTCATCCCTCCCTTTTCTTGCAAGTCTTGTCCTCCTAGGTGTTTATTTCATTTTGCTGGGAGTAACGCTGTGAGGCATTTAATAGCAGCAGAGCTTTAAAAATATCTCTTATATGAAGATGGAAAATTCTACTGTCCTGCGTTTTCCTGCTTTAAATGCAGTTGCTATTTTATTTAATTTCTCTTTCACATCTTATTCCTTTCTCTTAACTGGCTTTTTTGACTTTTAATCCCAGACATATGTTATTGAGTGATTGACTAAAAGAGACTTCTCTTTGTAGAAGAAATTTTTATTTTTGTAATGTGTTAGGCCAAGTTTCCTGATGCTACTTAAGTTTTTATTAAAATCGTCTTGTTCGTGAGGCATTTTTTTTTTTTAATTTCCAAGGCTTTTCTTTGGTCAACTACTATGTAAAACAGAAGTCTATGAGAACCCATTTTGATTTTACAGACATAGGGTTGATGACCTAATAAGGCACATGAGTGAATTTGAAATGGTCATTTTTATTCTTATTTCTTCAAAAGTATTTGTATTTGTAGAAACAATATAATGTGAGTAAATAGTTTCCTTTATTGTTATGGAAACAACAGTGATTTCAAATTTATCTTAAAAATTTTTTCTCTGCCTCTCAGAATGTGGAACCATCCATACATTCATATTTCTTATTTTAAAGTAGTCAGTTTGCTGAAGGAAGAAATAAGTAATAGTAAGGGAAGCTTACTAAAAAATTAGAGTTAGGGTATTTAAATAAATCCCATGCTCTGTGGTTTAATCCTTGTATAATTGAAGTCCTTTGATAACATTCCAGAATACTGCCAGAAGTATTCCTAAGATGATAAACTCTAACTATAGAATTATCTAGTACAATAAATGTCTCATTAAATTTGAGAAAATTTTAAGCTGGATTTTCCTATGGCAAAAATTCATTTCTCCAGAATACTGTTCAAAACCCCCAAATACACTGTTGTTTGTAAGCCAAATTCTCATTCTCTCCCATACTGATTTTATACTGAAGGTAGAGCTCAAATTGGGCCAGGGTGACTCGACGTGATTATAAGCTTATATTGGTCAGAGCTCCAAACTGTTCATTTACTGGAACTAGTAAATGATATGCCAAACAGATGGCCAAGTGAATGTTTGTGTATGTGTAAAAACAAAAACATTAACAGATACACTCTGGTGTAGAACAAGGATTTTTCAAAACTGGTCAGCTCTTGAAAGCCTGAGGCCATATCTGTGCTGCCAATGTACAGTTTGGTATCTGAAAACACAAGACTACTGTAATCTTTTGATCCAGACATAGTAGATTGCATACAAGAAACCTAGGCATATTATTTTCTGGCAACTATGAAAAAAATTATTTTTTCTGACTCACTTTTTGCATGCAACAGTAGTTTTAGTACAGGTTTAGACAAAACTGGCAAGATGTTTAGGTAGAAGAGACAGCTATCTGCACAGCTGGGTTTTAAGCAGCCTGTGGAGAATGTCTCTCTAGCCTCCAACTGTACAATATACAGCCCTTCTCTTAGTACTAACTGTATGTCTAAAATCCTTACATTTTGATTGAGGTTACTTTTAAATTCCAATACTTTGGCCACCCAATGCAAAGAACTGACTCATTGGAAAATACCCTGATGCTGGGAAAGATTGAAGGCAGGAGGAGAAGGGGATAACAGAGGATGAAATGGTTGGATGGCATCACTGACTGAATGGACATAAGTTTGAGTAAATCCTGGGAGTTGTTGGTGGACAGGGAATCCCAGCGTGCTGCAGTCCATGGGGTTGCAAAGAGTCAGGCACAACTGAGTGACTGAACTGAACTGACTTTTAAACATCTGCTAATTACTAGTCTATGATTTAGGGCATGTGTCTTTATAATTCTGAACCCTCATCTATCCATTTCTCTAAAGGGATAATGTATGAATGCCATAAAATTGTTTTGAGGGCTACATGAAAGAATTCATATCAAGTGTTCAATACTGTTGCTAAATAGTTTTTGATGTAATTATTTTCACTGTCATCAACATCAGGTCTTTACAGACGTTAATGCTTTCAGTAGCAGGAGGGGGAAAGGAAATCAATCAGTGGAACAAGAAGCTAGGGTTGTTAGTAGCTCAAGACAGTTCTAAACAGTTACTGAAGAATGTGCTTTTCTGTCACTATGGACTGGGGCTGCTGCCCATATGCTAGTGGCTCTAGGTAGAAGCGAGACTACATGGATCCCTTTAGATCTGGCACCTGTGCACTGGCCTCCCTCTTGTCAGTGAGTGATACACAGATCCATATGCATAAAAAAGTCTCCACATGAGGACTTCAGAAGATTTTTTAAAAGTTGTCACTTGTTTCTTTAGGTAGGTATATTCCTAAGTATTTTATTCTTTTCATTGCAATGGTGAATAGAATTGCTTCCTTAACTTCTTTTTCTACTTTCTCATTATTAATGTATAGGAATGCAAGGGATTTCTGAGTGTTGATTTTATATGCTGCAACTATATTCATTGATTAGCTCTAGTAGTTTTCTGGTGGAGTCTCTAGGCTTTTCTATGTAGAGGACCATGTCATCTGCAAACAGTGAGAGTTTTACTTCTTCTTTTCCAATTTGGATTCCTTTTATTTCTTTTTCTGCTCTGATTGCAATGGCCCAAACTTCTAGAACTATATTGAATAGTAGTGGTGAAAGTGGGCACCCTTGTCTTGTTCCTGACTTTAGGGGAAATGCTTTCAGTTTTTCACCATTGAGGATGTTTGCTGTGGGTTTGTCATATATAGCCTTTATTATGTTGAGGTACGTTCCTTCTATTCCTGCTTTCTGGAGAGTTTTTATCATAAATAGATGTTGAAATTTGTCAAAGGCCTTCTCTGCATCTATTGAAATAATCATATGACTTTTATTTTTCAATTTGTTAATGTGGTGAATTACACTGATTGATCTGCGGATATTGAAGAATCCTTGTATCCATGGGATAAAGCCCACTTGGTCATGGTGTATGATCTTTTTAATGTGTTGTTGGATTCTGATTGCTAGAATTTTGTTAGAGATTTTTGCATCTATGTTCATCAGCGATATTGGCCTGTAGTTTTCTTTTTTTGTGGCGTCTTTGTCAGGTTTTGGTATTAGGGTGATGGTGGTCTCATAGAATGAGTTTGGAAGTTTATCTTCCTCTGCAATTTCCTGGAAGAGTTTCAGTAAGATAGGTGTTAGCTCTTCTCGAAAGTTTTGGTATAAAACACTGATGAAAGAAATCAAAGAAGACACTAATAGATGGAGAAATATACCATGTTCATGGAGCAGAAGAGTCAATATAGTGAAAATGAGTATACTACCCAAAGCAATCTACAGATTCAGTGCAATCCCTATCAAGCTACCAGAGGTATTTTTCACAGAACTAGAACAAATAACCTCAAGATTTGTATGGAAATACAAACAACCTCGAATTGCAAAAGCAATCCTGAGAAAGAAGAATGGAACTGAAGGAATCAACCTGCCTGACTTCAGGCTCTACTACAAAGCCACAGTCATCAAGACAGTATGGTACTGGCACAAAGACAGAAATATAGACCAATGGAACAAGATAGAAAGCCATGAGATAAACCCACACACATATGGACACCTTATCTTCGACAAAGGAGGCAAGAATATCCAATGGAGAAAAGACAGTCTCTTTAACAGGTGGTACTGGGAAAACTGGTCAACCACTTGTAAAAGAATGAAACTAGATCACTTTCTAACACCACACACAGAAATAAACTCAAAATGGATTAAAGATCTAAATGTAAGACCAGAAGCTATAAAACTCCTTGAGGAGAACATAGGCAAAACACTCTCCGACATACATCACAGCAGGATCCTCTATGATCCACCTCCCAGTATACTGGAAATAAAAGCAAAAATAAACAAATGGGAT
>SJYC01085219.1:0-21065 GCA_006408675.1 Madoqua kirkii
GAGGAGAACATAGGCAAAACACTCTCCGACATACATCACAGCAGGATCCTCTATGATCCACCTCCCAGTATACTGGAAATAAAAGCAAAAATAAACAAATGGGATCTAATTAAAATTAAAAGCTTCTGCACAACAAAGGAAACTATAAGTAAGGTGAAAAGACAGCCTTCTGAATGGGAGAAAACAATAGCAAATGAAGCAACCGACAAACAACTAATCTCAAAGATACACAAGCAATTTATGCAGCTCAATTCCAGAAAAATAAACGATCCAATCAAAAAATGGGCCAAAGAACTAAATAGGCATTTCTCCAAAAAGACATACGGATGGCTAACACATGAAAAGATGCTCAACATCACTCATTATCAGAGAAATGCAAATCAAGACCACAATGAGGTACCATTTCACACCAGTCAGAATGGCTGCGATCCAAATATCACAAGCAATAAATGCTGGAGAGGATGTGGAGAAAAGGGAACCCTCTTACACTGTTGGTGGGAATGCAAACTAGTACAGCCATTATGGAAAACAGTGTGGAGATTTCTTAAAAAATTGCAAACAGAACTTCCTTATGACCTAGCAATCCCACTGCTGGGCAGACACACTGAGGAAACCAAAATTGAAAGAGACACATGTACCCCAATGTTCATTGCAGCATTGTTTATAATTGCCAGGACATGGAAACAACCTAGATGTCCATCAGAAGATGAATGGATAAGAGAGCTGTGGTACATATACACAATGCAGTATTACTCAGCACTTAAAAAGAATAAATTTGACTCAGTTCTAATGAGATGGATGAAACTGGAACCGATTATACAGAGTGAAGTAAACCAGAAAGAAAAACACCAATACAGTATACTGACATATATATATGGAATTTAGAAAGATAGTAATGATGACCTTCTAAGTGAGACAACATAAGAGACACAGAGGTATAAAACGGACTTCTGGCCTCTGAGGGAGAGGGAGAGGGTGGGATGATTTGGGAGAATGGCACTGAAACATGTATACTATCATATAAGGAATGAAGCACCAGTCTATGTTCAGTACAGGGTACAGGATGCTTGGGGCTGGTGTACAGGATGATCCGGGGAGATAGTGTGGGGTGGGAGGTGGGAGAGGGCTTCGGTATTGGGAGATCATGTACACCTATGGCTGATTCATGTCAATGTATGGCAAAACCAATACAGTATTCTAAAGTAGAATAAAGTATTAAAAAATAAAAGAACATTAGACTTATACTAGACCTTACATATTAGGCCTTATACCAGATTGGAAAAGCAAGTGTCATTCCAACTAAAAATAAAGGCAATACCAAAGAATGCTCAAACTACTGCACAATTGTGCTCATTTACATGTTAGCAAGATAATGCTCAAAAATCCTTCAAGCTAGGTTTCAACAGTATGTGAACCAAGAACTTCCAGGTGTACAAGCTGAATTTAGAAAAGGCAGAGGAACCAGATATCCAATTGCCAACATCCAATGGATAATAGACAAAGCAAGCAGATTCTAAAAACATATCTACTTATGCTTCATTGACTATGCTGAAACCTTTGACTGTGTGCATCACAACAAACAGGAATACCAGATCATCTTACCTATATGCAGGTCAAGAAGCACACTTAGAATCAAATATGGAACAATGGGACTGATTCAAAATTGGGAAAGGAGTATGAGAAGGTTGTACACTGTCACCCTGCTTATTTAACTTATATGCAGAGGAGAAGGCAATGGCACCCCACTCCAGTACTCTTGCCTGGAAAATCCCATGGATGGAGGAGACTGGTAGGCTGCAGTCCATGCTAAGCTTCAGACAAGACTGAGCGACTTCACTTTCACTTTTCACTTTTGTGCATTGGAGAAGGAAATGGCAACCCACTCCAAGTGTTCTTGCCTGGAGAACCCCAGGGACAGGGGAGCCTGGTGAGCTGCCGTCTATGAGGTCGCACAGAGTCGGGTACTACTGAAGTGACTTAGCAGCAGCAGCAACAGCAGAGAATTTAATGCCAAATGCCACGCTGGATGAACCACAAGCTGGAATCAAGATGATGGGGAGCGATATCAACAACCTCAGATAGGCAGATGCTGCTGCTGCTGCTAAGTCACTTCAGTCATGTCCGACTCTGTGCAACCCCTTAGATGGCAGCCCACTGGGCTCCCCCATCCCCGGGATTCTCCAGGCAAGAACACTGGAGTGGGTTACCATTTCCTTCTCCAATGCATGAAAAGTGAAAGTGAAGTCGTTCAGTTGTGTCCGACTCTTAGCGACCCCATGGACTGCAGCCCACCAGGCTCCTCTGTCCATGGGACTTCCAGGCAAGAGTACTGGAGTGAGGTGCCATTGCCTTCTCTGCAGATAGGCAGATGATACCACTCTAATGGTAGAAAGTGAAGAGGAACTACAGAGCCTCTTGATGAATGTGAAAGAGGGGAGTGAAAAAGTTGGTTTAAAATTCAACATTGAAAATGCTAAGATAATGGCATCTGGTCCCATCACTGCATGCCAAATAGATGGAGGGAAAAGTGCAAACAGTGACAGACTTATTTTCTTGGGCTCCAAAATCACTGCAGATGGTGACTGCAGCCATAAATTTAAAAGACACTTGTTTCTAAGAAGAAAAGATATGACAAACCTAGACAGCATATTAAAAGGCAGAGACATCTCTTTGCTGACAAAGGTTTGCATAGTCAAAGCTATAGTTTTTAGAGAACTCATGTATGGATATGAGAGTTGGACCATAAGAAGGCTGAGCACTGAGGAACTGGTGTTTTTGAATTATGGTTCTAAAGAAGACTCTTAAGAGTCCCTTGGACTGCAAGGAGATCAAACCAGTCAATTCTAAGGAAAATCAACCCTGAATATTCCTTGGAAGCACTGATGCTGAAGCTCTAATACTTTGGCCACCTGATGCAAAGAGCCAACCATCGGAAAAGACCCTGATGTTGGGAAAGACTGAGGGCAAGAGAAGAAGGGGGTGACAGAGGATGAGGTGGTTGGATGACATCAGTGACACAGTGGACATTAATTTGAGCAAACTCTGGGAGACAGTGAAGGACAGGGAATCCTGGTGTGCTGCAGTTCATTGGGTCACAAAGAGTCAGACAGGAGTTAAAAACTGAACAACACATTAGATCAGATGAACTTCAGTAGATATTTATAAAACATTCCTTTTAATAGTACTAGAATAAACATTCTTCTCAAGAAGCAGAAAATTATCTAGGATAAATCATATGCAAAGTCACAAAATAAGTCTTAATAATTTAAAATTAAATCATTTCAAGCATCTTTTCTGACCACAATGAAACTATAAAACTGAAATTGAAAAATTCTTAAATATTAAGTCATGTGCTCCAGAAAAACTGTGAACAATTCAAGAGAGTCATCAAAAAAAATCATGACACAAACAAAATGGAAACATAATATGCCAAAGCATATGGAATGTAGCAAAAACAGTTCTAAGGACACTTATTGTGATAAACACCTACATTAAGGGACAAAACATCTCAAACAAACACTACACCTCAAGGTACAAAGGGAATGTACTTCAATAACTAAAGGCCATAAAAGACAAGTCCACAGCAAACATCATACCTAACAGTAAAATGCTGAAAGCTTTTCTTCTAAGATCAGGAGTAACACATGGATGCCCACTGCTGAATTTTATTCATCATGAGCCAAGAATGCACACCGTGTAAAGGACACTCATGTCAGTAAATTGGGAATACTGGACAGTCACAGATAATATACAAATATCAACTCTGGATGGATTAAAGACCTGAATATAAGATCTGAAGTCATAATTCTCCTAGAGGAAAATATAGAAGGTAGACTCCTTGGCAGTAATATTTTTTATTTGATACCCAAAGCAAATACAACAAAAGCAAAACTAAGCTAAACAAGTGAGACTACATCTAACTAAAAGTTTCTGCTCAACAATGAAAAAATTCAACAAAGTCAAAGTCAACCTATAAAATGAGAGAAAATATTTGCAAACCACATATCCAATAAGGGGTTGATATTCCAAATATACATGGAAGTTACAGAACTGAAGAGCAAAAATATAATAACAATTTTAAAATGAAGGATGTAAGTAAACATTTCTTTCAAAGAAGACATAACAAAAATAGCCAATGAGTATAATCATGAGGAAAATGCACAATCAAAAGCACAATGAGCTATCAGCCCACATCTATTAGGATTTCTGTCTATTATCAAAAAGACAAGAAATAACAAAAAGTGGGCAAGGATAAAGAAAAAAAGGGAATCCTTATACTGATACTACTGGTAGGCATATACTGGTACAATCGGCACAAAAAATAATACGGAGGTTCCTCAAGAAATTAAAAATGTAATTGTCATATCACCTAATCCCACTTTTGGGTATATAGCCAAAGGAAAAAAATTCACATAAAATTTCACAAAATATCATCTCAAAGAGTTATCTATACTATGTTTATAGCATCATTATTCACAATAGCCAAGGTATGCCAACAACCTTAGTTGTTCAATGACATGAACGGATAAAGAAAATACAGGGTGCGTATGTGTGTGTGTGTGTGTGTGTGTGTGTGTTGTGTGTATGTGTATACACACATATTTGATGCAATATTACTGACCCTTACAAAAGAAGAAATTCTTGTCATTTGTTACAACATGTATGAACCTGGAGGACTAAGTGATATTAAGTAATATAAGCCAGACAGAAAGCCAAATCAATCATGGTTTCATTTATAGATGAAATCTGAAAGATAATAAAGTCAAGCTCATAGAAACAGAATACAGCGGTTGTTGGGGACTTAGGGGCGTGAGAAATAGTGAGCATTGGTAAAATGTACAAGCTTCCAATTGGAATAATAAGGTCTGAGAAGTTAATGTATAACATGGTGATTACAGCAGGCAACACCCTATTTATTGTACAACTAAAATTCGTTAAGAATAAAATGTAAATGCTCTCTCACACACAAATACAAAAAATAAGTATGTTAGGTAATGGTGTTCTGATTAATGCAATGGGGGAAATACTTTTATATTGTATACATATATCAAATCATATTAAATATCACTTACCATTTCAATTGTAAATTACAACTCCATAAAGTTGGGAAAAACTTCAGGAATATAGATTTCTTAAACAGTATCAAACAAAAGTAGTAGCAACTAGCACAACAACTAATTCCTTATGATTCTACAGGCAACAGAGAGCATTTCCTGGTCCACTGACATCATTTCCCTACACATCAATAAACCTGAAGACAGGTTTATAGTCCTATCAGTGCTTGTGTGTGTGTGTGTGTGTGTGTGTGTGTGTGTGTGTATGTGTATACACACATATTTGATGCAATATTACTGACCCTTACAAAAGAAGAAATTCTTGTCATTTGTTACAACATGTATGAACCTGGAGGACTAAGTGATATTAAGTAATATAAGCCAGACAGAAAGCCAAATCAATCATGGTTTCATTTATAGATGAAATCTGAAAGATAATAAAGTCAAGCTCATAGAAACAGAATACAGCGGTTGTTGGGGACTTAGGGGCGTGAGAAATAGTGAGCATTGGTAAAATGTACAAGCTTCCAATTGGAATAATAAGGTCTGAGAAGTTAATGTATAACATGGTGATTACAGCAGGCAACACCCTATTTATTGTACAACTAAAATTCGTTAAGAATAAAATGTAAATGCTCTCTCACACACAAATACAAAAAATAAGTATGTTAGGTAATGGTGTTCTGATTAATGCAATGGGGGAAATACTTTTATATTGTATACATATATCAAATCATATTAAATATCACTTACCATTTCAATTGTAAATTACAACTCCATAAAGTTGGGAAAAACTTCAGGAATATAGATTTCTTAAACAGTATCAAACAAAAGTAGTAGCAACTAGCACAACAACTAATTCCTTATGATTCTACAGGCAACAGAGAGCATTTCCTGGTCCACTGACATCATTTCCCTACACATCAATAAACCTGAAGACAGGTTTATAGTCCTATCAGTGCTAGTGCTGCTCCTCTGTCCTTTCCTGCTGCTGCTGCTGCTAAGTTGCTTCAGTTGTGTCCGACTCTGTGCGACCCCAGAGATGGCAGCCCATCAGGCTCCCTCATCCCTGGGATTCTCCAGGCAAGAACACTGGAGTGGGTTGCCATTTCCTTCTCCCATGCATGAAAGTGAAAAGTGAAAGTGAAGTCGCTCAGTCATGTCCGACCCTCAGCGACCCCATGGACTGCAGCCCATCAGGCTCCTCCATCCATGGGAGTTTCCAGGCAAGAGTACTAGAGTGGGTTGCCATTGCCTTCTCCCTGTCCCTTCCTACTCAAATTCAAAAGGGTTAACAAAGTGGAAGTCATGGTTAACTGAAATGTATGCAACATTCACATGGAACCAACATAGGAGGAAGGATCCAGAGAGTGATCCTTTTCTAATTTCCCCAGTTTGGCTATTTTTATGGGTTTTGCTATTACTTATTTTAAAATAGAATGAAAGAGTTACTATCTGTATGCCTACATCTCGAGAAAAAATCATTAAATTCTGTTCTTTCAACACTGTCAAACACAAGAGATTGCCAAATAACTCAAACAGGATCACATGTCTATCTAAAATAACACTACTACTTCTTTATTGTTATATTCTCTCATTTTTGTGACTTCTTTCACTCATTCCTTCATAAATGTGTCTATTTCACGAATCAATGAAACTCTTATTTTCTGACATTGCAGGATAAGACAAGGTGATAGAAAAAAAATCCCTGTCAAGTAGGAGCTCATTATATACATTTCAGGAGAGACAGCATAAGACATAAATCAGAACTGATTTATGTATTGATAAAGATATAATTACAAATTTATCATATATGAAACAAATAGCCAGTCCAGGTTTGATGCATGATACTGGATGCTTGGGGTTGGTGCACTGAGACAACCCAGAGGGATGGTACAGGAAGGGAGGAGGGAGGGGGTTCAGGATGGGAACACATGTATACCTGTAGCAGATTCATGTTGATGTGTGGCAAAACCAATACAATATTGTAAAGTAATTAACCTCTAATTAAAATAAATAAATTTATTTTTTAAAGAGTAAATTGGGGAGCTAAAGCAAATAGGACTCAATCCATGTAGCTATTTACATTAAGGCACACTGAACAATCCTGAGATACTCCAGATCTGAAAACAGCGTTCTCATGCCCAACTTACCATTGTATCATGATCCATTCTCATATTCTCTCCAAACAGCATTTTATCCATTAAGGGGATATGGGTAGGAATTATGAATTCACATTATAAATGTCAGTAACTATGCATCAACTAGACAATTCAACAGGACTCTGATTGAAGCTATCACTACTATTGCCATTCCAAAGTGAATCAACAGGAATACTCTTTCTGAAGGTAATAAGGTCAGAAGAATTCTTAAACTTACTCAGAACAGGTGATTAAGTCAAAAGGAAAGTAAGAGGAGGGAAATCTCCTGTTTCGGTGTCCTTCTAGAATCAAACAGTCTCTGACAACTTGGTCAGATCACTGCTGACAGGGCATTTTCCCTATCTTCACAATCACCATAAAGGTGAATTTTCTTATTCTTTTGGACTCTGTGAACCTAACAGCAATGTGGCAAAAAGCTCACATACAATCCTCATTTTCTTTTATCATCTTTCTTGGTCTCTTATTTTATTTAAGACAAAGATTTTTCTTCCCTGCCTATCAATAGTCTGTATACATTTGTTCAGCACAAATGAACTGGGTCACAAAGATGAATATAACTATCATACTTGGAGAAAACACCCATACACTTCACAGCATACAGATACAAAAGGCAAGGACTTTTTAAAGTTAGGAAATTCAAAGACATAAATATAAATATTAAAAGTTCTCACTGAAATCAGCCATATAGACTGTACTGTATTGTTCCTTCTCATGACTGACAACCATCAATAACAGACTACATGCTACAATTTACTGTCTTAGTATTGATCTGTTTACAGTCCCTCCTCAAGACCAGCTTCTCACTTTCAAGGAAACTTTAAAACTAGAAAAGTTTATATTACAAAGAAAATGAATATTTTTTAGGGATATTATATACTGCTTACAAGGAGCAGTATTACAAAACATGTTGATCCTATTCAGAGGAACAATTCTACTATCTATAAAGCTTCCTCTTTGGAAGATTTGGATTGTTTTTGTTTGAAAGAACATGGCAGGAAAAAAACAGGATACCTCTTAGTACATGCTAGAGAAGCAGAAAGGAAAAAAAACAAAAGGCTGCATTATACTACTCCACAACAATGAATGGGGATTTGTAACTCAACCTGCAATTTTCAACATAAAGTCTAATTCAGCAGATGCTCGATTCCTTAATATTAAATCTGTACTTGTGCATTCCTACTCAGCATAAGATACAATATCTATGATTTCCTCATTCATCACTATCATACTCACAAAAACATTCTCATAGAGCTGCCTCATGTGGGATTTTCTATAAACTCTTACTTTCCTTGCCCTTTAAGTGACCGGCAAATCATCAAACTTTCATTCATCCAAGCACGAAAGTACTTTAAACACAAGTACAATTATACACACCTGTTATATGGTAGACTCTATAATAAATGGAAAGTAAAATATTAACAGAAAAACATCCCTGTCAAAAGGAGCTCAATATTTCTAGTCTACTTAAGCAGACACAACAATAAAACAAAATCTAGTAATTGAAATGTTAAGAGACCTAATACAGCATGCTGTGTATTAAATGGTAGCAATTTAGACAGTTTGAGCCAAAAAATTTCAGACTCATTTCCAAACCACTAGTTAGTAATACAATAAATTTCTGAAACTATTCCAGATTCAGTTGGGAATGACCATCCATAGTCCTGTCTGTTTGATGTTAATGATGTTACTAACACTAACCTCCAGAACAGGAGTCCCCAACCTCTGAACTAGTACTTCCTGTCAGATTGGCATCAACATTAGATTAGAAATAAAGTGTACAATAAATGTAAAGCACTTGAAATCATCCTGAAACCGTCCCTCCAATCCTGGTTCATGGAAAAACTGCCATGAATGAATAGGTCCCTGGTGCCTAAAAGGTTGGGGACTGCTGCTCTAGAACTATCATCTAAAAGGTGGGTTCAGGACACCTTAACCTTTGCCTTGTAGGTTTTTACTTCAAAATTCTACCTTCTCTACATCCCATCTGACTTTGCTTCCCTGATTTCTAGCACCATCTTTTATTCACTTGGCCCTTACCCATTATTCCTTTTTCCAACAGTCTTTTCTCAGTACCTCACAGAAGTCAAAATCTCTGAAACGACTGCAGGGCCTTGCCTTGATGAGATATTCTTCCATGGCCAAAGGATACAGGAACAGACAGACGCAAGTGGAAGTGCAAGCATACAGTTGCATGAAGCTTATTATCGTAGTACTGACGGCTTGTAATGAAGACAATCAGTTCTATATGTATATAACGTGGAATTCTGAAGGGATCTCAGCCTGTACAACTGACATACATCCTTACATTATCATGATTCAAGCAATCAATTCCAAGATATCAGCATGTGTCTGTACCAGACTGACACTGGTACTACAGGTCAAATTGTTGACTCGGGGGGATCCTTTGAATTGGCCTTGACAATATTGAAATACTATTTACCTTTCCCTTTCCATAGAGCACTTTTAGTAAAAATCAGTGATCTTCTCTTACTTCATTTCCAAACTTAACTGTGCCTTTCAGTGCCATGCAAAGCTAACTGCTATCCCTGGTATTCCTCTTACAAATTAAATCTTTGTTTCTCTTCATGGACAATACAATCTTTTGATCTTCGATGACTCTAGCCACTGTTGACAATCTCCTTTATTGGATGGCCCTCATTAACTCAATATCTAAACGCTAATGCATACAAGGCACAGTCATCAGGTGAATACTTTCCTACTCTTACATATACTTCATGACTAGATCTCCTCCTTCCCTGTGGCCATAAGTAACAATCTTGTATTGATTAATTCAAAGTAACATTGCAATCCCCAATTCCCCCCTAAGCCCCAGAGTACTATTTCTACCACAAAAACCAATACCTTAATCTGTGTGATTAATATAAGGCTGGCAAAATGTACCTCTTTCTTATCATGCATTCAAGAAACCAAATATTCTCTAGAATAGTAAATGGTGTTCACTCAGGTGCTAAGGTACTGATCTTATTTCTCCTATTTGAATTCTCTTCTGATCCCACCCAGAATCATTCAATATTTTATCAACACTTTCAAAACACATCCTAAATCTCAGTACTTCATAACACTTCCATGTCAACAGGCCTAGCATGCCACCTTTCATGTGATTATTGAAATAACCATGTTATTTGCTTTATTTCTGTTTTTTTTTACCACAGTGATCTTCATGCTACCTACCATGCTTGAATACATAAAAATACAGAGATCTTAAGTACTGTAGAAGTCAAAATTTTAAATGTCTGAAAGACAAAAGCAGTTGGTATTAACTATTAATAAAATACAGCTACTGAACCATGCAATGACTCTTGCCTCAAGGACTATGTGAGAACATTCTATCTCAAAAATGCTAAATGAGGCATTATGGGAAGAAATTTTTAGAGTCTATAATTCTTGAAAATAAATATTAAGGCTTAATTATGGAAAAATTTTAAACAAAGACAACAGGATTTCTTTTATAATCCTATATGATGAATTCCCAAGGATATTTTAAATGGAAATAAATGTGGAGGCAGAATCTTCAACCAATTATATATTCTGCCTTGAAATTAACTTAGGGTCCTATGTTTGTTAAACCAAATACCCCAAGAATCACAGTCGTGGAATTCCGCATCAATGATTTATCAGAGAGTAGTAAAAGTCAAGAGACATGGAGAGTCGAGAGGCTACGATCTTCCCCTTCAACTTTTCCTAGGACTAACTCATTCTGCTCCGTCTAGGAGGAAGAGGCTCCACTGGGACTGGAAACTCCCAAGTAATTGCTGGGCCTCTTTTTAATGAGGAGTCCCTGTGAGTTATGGTCACCCCATATGTTTACTCTTCTTTGTATCTTGATTTCATGTTTTCAACCAGCTACCTTCAAAAGTACCTTTCCTCATGAAAAAGATCCAGCCAGGTTGCATTCCTGCCCTCTTCTCCAAGGTAAGGACATTGCATTTACTTTTAAATCAGAAGACTGAATTCTCTTCGGGGCTACTCTTCATTTCTTCATGTATTAAAAAGTGTCTAGTAGCACAGCTAACATCCCGGAGAATAATTAAATAGTAAAATGCTTTCCTGTTATCATTTCCTATTTAATTCTTAAAAACTCCCTTCATTCTATGGAAATTTTAAGGTTTTGCTAGATTGAGGCTGAATCTATGATTTTGGTTAAAAATAAAAAATGCAAGAGGATGTGTTTTAGTCAGGCAGATTTCAAATTTTCCAAGATACTCTTGTTACAGGTTTGAAAGCCCCATATTTATATATATTTTTTCTAATATACACTTGACTTTTATTTATTGGGAAGTAATATTTTGTTTTATTAGCTTAAAAGAACATTTGCCTTCTCTCAGCTCTAATTTACATTACAAACTATGCCATACTATTTGAGATTAACTGGTCACAGTGATTGCAATATCTTTCTTCCTTGAAATGGGTGTGTGTGTTTATGTGTCTTCAAAATTTTAAATTAAAAAACCCTTCAACTTAAGGAATAAAACAGGTTACTAACAAAATATATTTAGAAATAATTTATAAAATGAGGAATGATCAGCATTTGTTTCTAAAAATGCTTCCTCTTTTCTCAGTTAGTTGAAGTTATTTTTACATTCTTTTAAGTCACAAGGCAGCTGTTCTTTGACCATGCCTTTCATTCTGTTAATTGCTTCTGAGTCTTTTGCACTGATTCCAAAGCATCAACTGTAACTGAACATCTTTTGGATCTGAAAGCCCCATATTTATATTAAAATAATAACAAAATATCCTTAGCCCTGGACTGTCTTCAACTGTTTCTCCTTCTTTAGATGACAATTTTCTTTAATGGTAATTCACTTGCCGTTTATTTTGCACATTCTTTTAGCTCATACTTCATTTGTTTACAATCAGTAATTTGGCTTCCCTTCCATATTCCCCTTAAAACACATAAGGACATTTACTAAGCCTCCGCTACAAAACTGTCATCAGAGACTAAGTACAAAGTTAGAAACAGAGAGCAGGGAATACTCATGTCACCATTTTAACCAACACCTAGGTCATGACACCTCTGTAAATATACTACATTGGTCTACAATTTATAAATTAGTATATTTCCATTCCTGACTTGCGCCTCAGCACCAAAGAATCAGATTTTGAAACTCATCACATTCAGGATGATTAAGAACACTTCATTAATTCAACCAGGCCATTTTTCAAAATTCAGAATATCTTTATTCTGGCATAAAATTTTGAACTATGACTGGTAGACTACTTATAGTGCCTTGGTTACTTACAGAGAACATAGAATTTAGCAACATACAGATTTTAGCCAACATAATCACTGTAGTAATCTATACATAGCACCACAGAGGACTGGAGTTCACTTGCCATCAGGCTCAGACTCTAAAGGTTATGGAAGCCTAACAAAGCAAACAAAAGTAGGGAGGAGCACTGGGAATGTACCATCTATATGGAATATTAATCTATAGCAAATCTGAACCTGGACTCCTCAGTCAGTTCAAGAAAACAGGTGAACATCTTGAATATAACAGAGGACCCTTTCCTAGGTCCTCAAAGGTGGAGAAATTACAGAAAGAAACGTTTGAGAAATGGTAAAATCTGAATATAGACTGTGTCTTAGTATATTTGTACTACTGATCAATTTCATGATTTTGAGAAACGTACCAAGGTTAATTTAAAAGGATGCCCTGGATCTTACAAAGTGAATGCTGAAGTATTTGGGGTTATTTAGACATCATGGTCAGGGAGGCCTGGCGTGCTGTGATTCATGGGGTCGCAAAGAGTCGGACACGACTGAGCGACTGAACTGAGCTGAACTGAGACATATCTGGAACTTACTCATAATAACTGGGCAGGTATAAAGTTAAAGAAACAGGAAAGGAGAGATGGGGTGAAGGGAGAAAAAACTAGAAAAAGAACAAAACAATGTAGAAAAAATCTGGGTGAAGTGTATATGGAGGTTCTTTATAGATCTCTGCAATTCTAAATGTAAAATTATTTCAAAACCAAATTCACAAAAAATAAACACTGGTATAAGACATACTTAGGAAGTCTGTGAACCCCCATGAAGTACTACATTTAGAAGAGGTCAATGGTTTCTACCTCTGACAACTCTTGTGAATAGAGTTGTCACTATTTGTTTCTTTTATTCATGGCCACTTACTATTCACATTTAAGTTAAAAATACTATTTTCACCTATTAGATTGGCTAAAATGTCAATGGACTGATAATATCCACCATGTACAGTTTTTATGGAAATTAGCACTACCATTTCTCCATTCATGTTTGCTGTCCTAAAAAACATTTCAGGAGCAAATTTACAATATCTACTAAAACTAAAATATGCAGAATTGATGGTCTAACAATTCCACATCTAAAAATCTATCACAGAATTAGACTAATTTTTATATATAAAATTATATACATTACAGAATTATATGCAACAATAAAAACAAAGTTAACCTGCAATTCCAAATAAAGAAATGGAAAATTAATTGTAATAGGTACTTATATAGCCAGTGGAAAGTGCAGATAAGTTCTATTTCTTGGTTTGGAAAATTTCTGCAAAATATTAAAGAAAAAAAAGACAACAAATATCATAATGATGGCATACTTGTAAAATAAACTCAACTTAAATAAATTTAGACAAATTACTGGCCTCTATACCACGTACATTCAACTCTTATCACTCCTAGAAAGTAGGAATGTAGGATGAATAAATGACTACAGTCTAAGTTGTTTAATAACCCTTCAGTCTTGGATGCTCAGTTTCAACACACTAGGTTCAGGCTTGTATAGTGAGAGAGGCTGGGCAATGCAGTTCCCTGATAAGACAGTGCATCTGATGTTCCAAAAGTAGAAAAAACTTTCCGTAAACACAACTATCTATATTAAGCCCACTTAGGTGAACATCAGAGTGATGTGGACTTACAGGAAAACCTCATGTGTTTTTTTCTAGTCCAGTCCCAAAGAAGAAAATGCCAGTATATCCAAGAAAATTATGGAACTATTTTTTTACAGGATTGCATTATCATGGCTCAAAATGTCAGCACAAGGATCTGGCTCTCCTTACACAACCAGAGTTGTAATGGGATTGAGATCTTAAATTCATGTATGGGAAAGATGACAACTATAATCAAGAATCAGATCCTGTTCTAGATGAGACCTAGTAGACTCAATAAAGAGGAAAACTGGAGAGGTCTAATGCAGATAATACAAGTATTTTAACAAGATCTTGTTTAGGACCCCCTCTAAAAACTGTGAGCTTCTGATTGCAATAAGAAACAAAGTATCTTATAAATGATACCAAAACTGGCACATGGGAGGCACTAGGCTACTGAGAAAGCCTGGCTATCACCTGGGACAAGACTAAGGTATCCATAGGGTTGCATTAATTATATTTATCAGACACAAATCTCACATTTGCAAAGAAAGTAAAACATGGATTAAAAAAATCCAACAATGTAAATACACAATAAAGAAAAACACAAGATAAATTCAGAGCACAGAGAAGTACAAACAACATTTCAGGCAATTACTTCTCAAAACCATGCCAATTCTATTCCTGAGTATACATATATAAAAGTTGTGCCCTTTGGGATACAAAGATGCAATAATGTGCAAAAGGGGGAAATAATGACAACATTTGAGTGCTGTGGATGGAACCACTGCAGAAGATATCTATGATCCTCTTGTCCACATGTTCACCATGGGAGAGTACAGAGGGAGAGATTGCAAATGAAAGTAAACATCAGGTTATCACACAGCTAGGCCTCATGACAGATGGGCATAGCTGGTACTCCATGGAAACAACTCCCATCATTCTAACTACAAAAATCTATCTCCTGGCTACAAACAACAGGTATAAATACAAAAATGATGAAACTGTAATTTTCTTTCCTCAGCTCATTTATTGAGACCCTGCTACCCATCTTGTATTCAAAATTATTTCCATGCAATTCAACCACACATGTGTTCTTTGAAATATCATTTCCAATGTAACTGCTTACTGCTAATTTATAGACCAGTTCAGAGTTAAAAATAAAAGATGATGGCACAACCAAAAGGTAATAATACGCTCAATGAATTCCTTAGTATTTCATGGAAATCTCTCCAAAATCAAAACCCATTATCAGAATATCCACATTCTCCCTGATGGTCATAACTTCAAGAAAACTCTTTGTATTTTAACTATTGACTTAAGTGTTTTTCACTATCAAGAGACAACTCAAAAATCTGACGTTAAACTCAAAAAATCACAAAGCTCACTCACCTAGAGCCAGATATCCTAGAATGTGAAGTCAAGTAGGCCTTAGAAAGCATCACTACAAACCTGGTGGAGGTGATGGAATTCCAGTTGAGTTACTTCAAATCCTGAAAGACGACACTGTGAAAGTGCTGCACTCAATATGTCCACCAATTTGGAAAACTCAGCAGTTCCCACAGGATTGGAAAAGGTCAGTTTTCATTCTAATTGCAAAGAAAGGCAATGCCAAAGAATGCTCTAACTACTGCACAATTGCACTCACTTAACATACTAGTAAAGTAATGCTTAAAACTCTCCAAGCCAGGCTTCAGCAATACATGTAAAGTGCTGCACTCAATATGTCCACCAATTTGGAAAACTCAGCAGTTCCCACAGGATTGGAAAAGGTCAGTTTTCATTCTAATTGCAAAGAAAGGCAATGCCAAAGAATGCTCTAACTACTGCACAATTGCACTCACTTAACATACTAGTAAAGTAATGCTTAAAACTCTCCAAGCCAGGCTTCAGCAATACATGAACCGTGAACTTTCAGATATTCAAGTTGGTTTTAGAAAAGGCAGAGGAACCAGAGAACAAATTGCGAACATCATGGAAAAAGCAAGAGTTCCAGAAAAATATCTATTTTTGCTTTATTGACTATGCCAAAGCCTTTTTGGCGGCAGAAGGGGACAAAAGAGGATGGATGGCATCACTGACTCGATGGAACATGAGGAACTGGTGATGGACAGGGAGGCCTGGCGTGCTGCGATGGGGTCACAAAGAGTCAGACACAAGTGAGCGACTGAACTAAACTGAAATTAATAAATAAACTTGCCAAAGCTTGCCAAGCTAAAAGTAGCCTAGATAAAAATGCACTCCCGTTTGGATTCAGATTTCCTCCAACTATCATAGTTATCTTTGGAACAACTAATAAATTTACATGGGAATTTACTTTAAAATATATTAAAGGATTCTAGTTAATAATACTAGGGATATGAAATTGTAGTTATTTAAAAATGTGTTCTGTACACATCAACAACAAACACAAAGTATCACTGTATTTCTAATTTTCAAAGTTTGGCAATGTTCTGATAACTATTAGTTCTAGTTGCTAAATATGTGAAAGTTTATTATGCTCTCTTCTGTCTTTGAAACTTTATATAACAAAAATTGGATAGTTCTCAAAAAGCTCCCCAGGGAATTAACATGACTCCTAGCAATTTTAGTTCTAAGTATCTACCCAAAAGATATGAAAACAGAGACTCAGACATTTCTATACCAGTGTTCATAGAATCATTGTTCAATGTGGATAGCCACTAGCCCTATTATTCAAAGTAAAAGAGCGGAAACACCCAAGTTCATCAACAGAAAAAATGTGGTTTATACATAGAAAGCCATAAAAAGAAAAATGAAGTTCTGATACATATCTTGCTCTCAAATCTTATTTCCCTTAAGGAACCAGGGATCCTAGGAGAAATGAACAAATGAACAAAACGAACCTGGATACAGTTATTAGAGAAAGGATAGGGACATGTTGAAAAGACAGAGGCCAAATGTGGGATAATTCAGGGGAAAAAAAAAAGTAGTGTAGTGGAGATCCATCTTTATCTATAGGATAAAGAAAATGAGTCTACACTGAAATGAATAACTGAAAAACTGAATAGGGGAGAATGGACAACTCCCAATCGGACAACTTCACATAATAAAATGTAGGCACAGAGGAAACCAGTATTGAGCGACACGTGTACCCCAATGTTCATCACAGCAGTTTACAACAGCCAAGACATGGAAGCAACCTAGATGTCTAAGAGCAGACAAATGGATAAGGCTGTTGCGGTATATACACAATGAAATATTACTCAGCTATTAAAAAGAACACATTTGAATCAGTTCTAATGAGGTAGATGAAACTGGAGCCTATTATACAGAGTGAAGTAAGTCAGAAAGAAAAACACCAATACAGTATACTAACACATATATGGGGCTTCCCTGGTGGCTCAGAGGTTAAAGCGTCTGCCTGCAATGCAGGAGACCTGGGTTTGATCCCTGGGTCGGGAAGATCCCCTGGAGAAGGAAATGGCAACCCACTCCAGTATTCTTGCCTGGAGAATCCCATGGACCGAGGAGCCTGGTGGGTTACAGTCCCTGGGGTCACAAGAGTCGAACACGACTGAGCAACTTTACACACACACAGACACATATATATGGAACTTAGAGAGATGCTAACAATGATCCTATATGCGAGACAGCAAAAGAGACACAGATATAAAGAACAGTCTTTTTGGATTCTGTGGGAGGTGAGAGTGAGATGATTTGAGAGGGTAGTATTGTAATGTATATATTATCATATGTGAAGCAGATTGCTGATCCAGGGTTAATGCATGAGACAGGGTGCTCAGGGCTGGTGCACTGGGATGACCCAGGGGGATGGGATGGGGAGGGAGGTGGGAAAGGGGGCTCAGGATAGGGACACATGTACACCCATGGCTGATTCATGTCAATGTATGGTAAGAACCACTACAATACTGTAAATTAGTTAGCCTCCAATTAAAATAAATAAATTAAAAAAATAAAAAGTAGACTTGACAGATTTTCTTAAAATTATGATTTGACAAGAAACTTCAATACACACTAAAATAGCATATAAAAGTATAAGTGTACTGGCATTATCCCTCACAAAAGATACTTATTACTTACAGCACTAAGTAAGCAAAGCTACATCACTAGTCATAAGGCACTGTCAACATTTGTTGTCGGTTAGAACACCTGACTCTCTTGTGACTCCATGGACTAGTCCAGCAAGCTCCGGTCTACTGGATTTCTTCAGCAAGAATACTGCAGTGGGGTACCATGCCCTCCTCCAGGGGGGGGTCTTTCAGACCTAGGAATTCAACCAAAGTCTCCTAATCAGCAGGCAGATTCTTTACCACTGAGCCACTAGGGAAGCCCACTGTCAACATTACATGATTCCTAGTGATTTCCTTGGAGAAGGAAATGGCAACCCACTCCAGTGCTCTTGCCTGGAGAATCCCAGGGACGGGGGAGCCTGCTGGGAGGCCGTGGGGTTGCAAAGAGTTGGACATGACTGAAGCAACTTAGCAGCTAGCAGCAGCAGCAGTGATGAACTGAGAACTACATCACTTCCATAGTATTTCTGCCAAGTGTATAATTTCAAATTCAAAGGCAAGAAAAAAAAAGCACACAAACCCAGATGCACATGGTTCAGGTATTTTGTAGTTTCTCCAAGTGTTAAAAATCAAGAAAATCAAAGCAAACTAAACAGCCATCCCAAATGAGAGATTAAGCAGACTTTGACAACTACATGCAATGTTGGATACCACTCAGCAGGATCCTCTATGATCTACCTCCCAGTATACTGGAAATAAAAGCAAAAATAAACAAATGGGATCTAATTAAAATTAAAAGCTTTTGCACAACAAAAGAAACTAGAAGTAAGGTGAAAAGACAGCCTTCTGAATGGGAGAAAACAATAGCAAATGAAGCAACCGACAAACAACTAATCTCAAAAACATACAAGCAACTTATGCAGCTCAACTCCAGAAAAATAAATGATCCAAACAATCGGCCAAAGAACTAAATAGGCATTTCTCCAAAGAAGACATATGGATGGCTAACAAACACATGAAAAGATGCTCAACATCACTCATTATCAGAGAAATGCAAATCAAGACCACAATGAGGTACCATTTCACACCAGTCAGAATGGCTGCGATCCAAATATCTACAAGCAATAAATGCTGGAGAGGATGTGGAGAAAAGGGAATCCTCTCACACTGTTGGTGGGAATGCAAACTAGTACAGCCATTATGGAAAATAGTGTGGAGATTCCTTAAAAAATTGCAAATAGAACTGCCTAATGACCCAGCAAGCCGACTGCTGGGCATACACACCGAGGAAACCAGAATTGAAAGAGACACATGTACCCCAATGTTCATTGCAGCATTGTTTATAATTGCGAGGACATGGAAACAACCTAGATGTCCATCAGCAGATGAATGGATAAGAGAGCTGTGGTACATATACACAATGCAGTATTACTGAGCCCTTAAAAAGAATACATTTGAATCAGTTCTGATGAGATGGATAAAACTGGAGCTGATTATACAGTGAAGTAAGCCAGAAAGAAAAACACCAATACAGTATACTGACACATATATATGGAATTTAGAAAGATAGTAATGATGACCTTGTAAGTGAGACAACGTAAGAGACACAGAGGTATAGAACGGACTTTTGGCCTCTGAGGGAGAGGGAGAGGGTGGGATGATTTGGGAGAATGGCACTGAAACATGTATACTATCATATAAGGAATGAAGCGCCAGTCTATGTTCAATACAGGGTATAGGATGCTTGGGGCTGGTGTACGGGATGATCCGGGGAGATGGTGTGGGGTGGGAGGTAGGAGGGAGCTTCGGCATTGGGAGATCGTGTACACCTGTGGCTGACTCATGTCTATGTATGGCAAAACCAATACAGTATTGTAAAATAGAATAAAGTATTAAAAAAAATTATCAGTTGATAATAGCACATCAATAGACATTTACTGTTTTTTATAACTGTATACTGCAATGAAAGATGTTTATATAAGTAGTTAGAAAATATTAAAAACACAAATGAGCAACACCAAAAGCCTATGCAGTACCAAAGCAACATTTGTGGAGGTATTAAGTGATATATCAATATAGAATTAGGAACTAAATAAGGCTAGTATTTCCTGTTTCCAGTCTACATGAAAAAACACTCAGAACAGTTTTGACAGAGTAAAGCAAACACAAATAAAGTTCCGTGTTTAGGACTATCTTCTCAGAAAGTGTCAATAAAATAATGATGGGTATAATAGGGGAGAGATAATATAAACAAATTGTTTTTGAATGAAATTGTATTTTAAAAATATTAAAGCTAATTTACATATATTAATATGAAAAAACCTAGTTTTGCAATCCTTATCACTACAGTAAAAATAACTATGAAATGCATGGGAATGAATTTTAAAAAGAAAAGCTAAACTAGCCGTATTCCAACATAATTTGATTTCAGAAAAATATAAAGACATACCTTGTTGTTTGACAGGATGACTCAAAGAGATCTAGTCTCTCCTAATTAATCTACTAAATTGTTGCAAATGAAATAAAAACTGCATTATTTTTTCCAACTTGCAAAGTAATGTTAAGCATCAACTGAGAGAAAAAATGCAAGTGTAGACAGCGAATATTCTGAAAAAGAAGAGAAATGAGATAGAGCTCAATGGAATAGAAAAGATTCATCAGTAATTTTAAAGTAACAATAGAAAGTAAGGCGGACAAATAGAAATCCAATCAATTACATGTCAGAATTTCTATGATTATGGTAGAAGTGAAGATGAGTGGTAACTACCTAAGTCAAGGTAAACAATTTGAATATGTAATGCTTTAAAACCACAGTAAGGATAAATGAAAGAGAAATAAAATGGCAAAACATCTGGTGAAAAAAAAACACAGATCAAGAAATGATACCAATACAAACGTGTTTTAAAGAAAAACACAAAACTCAAAAGGCATAAAACATAGTAGAGTATATTTTAATACACAACCAAAATACAAAACACAGTAAATTGA